>CM073131.1:13458782-13463782 GCA_037039145.1 Fundulus diaphanus | reverse complement strand
CCTCTGGACGCTTCATCTGCAGGATTCTCTTTAGATCCAACAAATCTCCATTGGTCTGTATCTTTTGCTTCTCTGTTGACAGAAATTCTGTTTGCCACAAAAGTATGGAAGCGTCTGGTTTTGTTGCTGATGTACTTAAGTACTGTTGTACTGTCTGTCCAAAAAACAGATTTCTGCAGTGTAAACTGCAACTCCCTTTTCAGCGTTTTGTTCAATCTAACAGCAAGAACTGCGGCTGCAAGTTCCAGCCGAGGAATTGTTGTCTGTTTGAGTGGGGCCACTCTGGCTTTTCCCAAAAGAAAAGCTACATGCACTGCGTTGTCCTTCTCTAGCCTCAAGTAAGACACTGTCCCGTAACCATCTTGACTAGCATCAGAGAAATGATGGAGCTGTGCCTTATCAGGTCTCCCAAAGTCCCTTGGTTTAATACAGCGACCCACTTTGAATTCTGACACCTTCTGGAGGTCTTTCAGCCAGTCAGACCATTGCTTGGAGAGAAGATGGGGAATAGCTTCATCCCACCCGAGATTTCTTCTGCAGAGCTCTTGCAGCAACATCTTGGCTCGCAAAGTAAAAGGAGCCAAAATTCCCAGGGGGTCATATAAGGAGCCAACCACTGACAAAATGCCTCTCCTGGTTTGTGAATGGTCCTTTACTGACGTCTTGAACTTAAACTCATCAGTTTCAATGCACCACTGAAGTCCCAGCGCCCTTTCCACTGGAAGATGGTCTGTATCCAAATCCAGTTCTTTGATTTCCTTTGTCCTGATTTCCTCTGGAATGGATGTGAGTACTGTGCGGCTGTTGCTGATGAATTTTGAAAGTTTAAATCCTCCTTTGCTGCAAAGCGCACTTATTTCCTTTATCATCTTTACTGCATCTTCGTCTGAAGCCACAGATTTTAGGCAGTCATCCACATAAAAGTTATTTTTCACTGTGCTGACCACCTCCAGAGAAAACTCCTGTGCATGGTCATCTGCTGTTCTCCGCAAAGCATAATTTGCACAGCTTGGTGATGATACAGCTCCAAACAAATGCACTTTCATTCTGTATTCCAGTACAGGCTGGGAGGGATCACCATGATGCCACCACAAGAAACGCAGATAATTGATGTGCTTATGAGAAACATGAACTTGATGAAACATTGCATCAATGTCAGCCATTATAGCGACAGGCTCTTGTCTAAAACGAATGAGGACCCCAATAAGTGAATTGGTGAGATCAGGTCCCTGTAGAAGTTGACAGTTCAATGATGTTCCTTTATATGTTGCTCCACAATCGAATACAACTCTCATCTTGCCTTTTCTGGGATGTAAAACACCATGGTGTGGGATGTACCACACTTTTCCATCACCTTGTTTTAACTCCTCTATCGGCACAACTTCAGCATATCCTTGATGTATCGTGTTATTCAAAAATGCAGAATACTCCTCTTGGTAGTGACTGTTTTTTTCAAACCTTTTCTTCAGACTCTGGAGGCGCTGTTCTGCAATAGAGCGATTATTTGGCAAATTGGGGTTTTCCTGTCTGAAAGGTAAATCAATATGATAATGGTTTTTAATCAGTTCAGATGAATTGTTGACAATCTCCATGAACTTAGCATCTACATTAGACATTTCAAGCTGCTCCTCTGTGGTTTTTTCAGGAAAATCATGATTATACTGTTTGACCAGCATTTCCTTTAAATGTTCAACAGAAATTCTGTTGGGTATTACGACATGATAGCGGGTTTTACTCTTGCTGTGACTGCCTACACGAAGTGGACCGTTTATGACCCAGCCCACCCGATTCCTGACAGCATAAGGTCCATCCTCCACACTGTTAATCAGCTCCCACGGTTCTAGCACCTTTACAGCATCTGTTCCAATGAGTAAATCAAGTTCAGCATCAATATCATGAAGCTTGACTCCTTTTAAATGAGGCCACTGACTGACGTCTTGCTGCCGGGGAACATTTATTGCAGACACAGGCATGTCCTTTTGCGTCAAAACATCAGGTAAGTCAATAAAATCATTGCCTTCCAGACTAGACACCTCCAAGTCAGATATAATCTGAGTACTGACAATTTTCTTTTGACCCATGGTTCTCAGGAAAATGCTTGTTCTTTTACCACTTAGATTTAACCTCCTTGCCAGACTTTCCGTGCAGAATGTACCTGAACTTCCGGGATCTAAAAAGGCGTATGTCTGGACAATCTTGTTGCTCTTCTTGCTCTTAACTTGAACTGCAACAATGGAAAAAACAGAGTCATCTCCATGACCGGCCCCAATATGACCACAAGTTTGGGTTGTTGCTGTTGCCTTACTGACATGAGGGTTCTTTTGGATTTGCTCTACAGATGCAACTTTATCCTGTCGATCTATATGTAGGACCCCGGGATGTTTTTGATGACACATGTTGCAATCCAGACGACTCTTACAAGTTTTACTGGTATGACCCATCTTCAGACAACCGAAGCAAATTCCCTTTTCCTTGATGAAATTTATTTTGTCTCTATGTAACTTTGCTTTAAACTGCAAACAGTTATCCAGTAAGTGGTTACTTCGTGCACAAAATAAACAACCATAAATAAAAGAGGAATTGGTCTTATTTTCTGCAGGATGAGAATTAACTTCTTTTACTGCAGTAATATTTGTAGCAAAAGTACTTTCTCTTTTTCTTGACTTTGTGAAAGAAGAAACCTTGAAGTTGGTCCCAGAGTGCATGTCTTGAATGTTGCCAAAAAGTGGATCAGAAGCGATTCTGACCTGTTTTTCAATAAAGTTGACCAGATCTGTGAACACTGCTCTTTGGCCCCTTTGTTCTTGCAGCTCACATGCAACAGTTCTCCATTTCTCTCTTAATTTATAAGGAAGCTTCAGAATAATGGTCCTCATATTAGTTGGCAGGTCCAACTCCTTCATGTGCACTATTTGCTCAGTTAAATTGGAACATCCTCTAAGAAATAAAGAAAATGACTGTAGTGCCTGTACATCTTCACTCTTTATAGGAGACCAGGTAACAATT
The DNA here is from genome assembly GCA_037039145.1 of Fundulus diaphanus. NCBI lineage: Eukaryota > Metazoa > Chordata > Actinopteri > Cyprinodontiformes > Fundulidae > Fundulus > Fundulus diaphanus. The sequence continues at coordinate 13,460,776 of CM073131.1, read as the reverse complement.
TGTTCCATATATGCAGAAGCGATTTTATGTTCATTTCCAAAATGTTTTGCCAACAGATCTTTCGCTCTACTATAACCCTGGTTTGGGGGTAAGTGTTGACAACTGTGCACCAAATCTCTTGGCTGCCCCCTTGTGTATTGCTCAAGAAAGTGCAAACAATCAGTTTTATTCTCCGTTTTAGCTTCTATTCCATTTTCAAAAGCTCTTATGAAAGATCTGTATTGAAGTGGGTCTCCGTCAAACACAGGGATATTTCTTGCTGGAAGAACAGAAGATAAGTTTTGCTGAACCAAAAGTGCAGTTATGTCATTTTGCCTCTGCATGATGTTGATGATATCATTCTGACAGCTCTCAGTTAATACAGGGGATTGAGATTCTGACTGATTTTGAGCAACTGACTGTGTCACTTGAGCTGACGCATCCATTTTTGTCAGTATATTATTCATTGACATTTTATATTGTATTTGTTTGGGCCTAACCACCTGTGGTTGAGGATTTGACGCATGAGCTTCTTCCTCTTCAGCCTTTTTTTCTTTAGAGACGAACGTTTGGGCATCAGGATTCAGTAGGAGCGGCTTTCGTTCGTAACTCTTATCTAAATATGAATTCATTCCATCAGATTGTTTTGAGCCACACTGTGATGAATTCATTTCCAGGACGTGGAGCTTGGCACTTGTTGCTGCCAACTCCGCTTCCAAAGCTAGCTGCTCCTTTTGTTTTCTCAGCTCCTCCTCTTGAGCTTCGATTAAATGTTTTTTCTTTAATGCAGCTACACGTTCCTCTAGCGCCGCCTTTTCTGCCTCCGCTTTAATGCGCGCAGAAAACGTAGAAGATGTCCGTGATTGATTGGAGCGCACCACTGAATTAGACTGCACATTTATAATATTGGAAGCACTATCCTCAGGATTTATTTCCTCGCAATTGGCAACACTTTGATCATCTGAGATATTTGATTCGATGTACTTATAACCCATGTCCATCAACCATGCCCGTGTCTTTTCAATAAACTCACTGAACTTTGTCACGTTATGCTGAAAATAGTTAGTTTGTCTTGTCACATCTTCTTCTGGCAAATTCAAGCTTAAGAAAGATTCGTGCATCTCTGTTGCATCTTTGTAGCACTTGTTAAACTTTGCAAACTCAGCGGCCACAGCATTGACGTTTTCGTTAGATGTCATTAACCCGAAGATGTTTTTCATGAACCTTGAAGCTTGTTTGAATTTCAAACTTCTTTTCTCTTGACATGTTTTAATGTGAAGAGCCAAACCTTTTTCGGTAAACTTAGGAGATCTTTTTGTTTCAGTTGTTTTAACATCATTTTGTTTGGAATTAGTGTCGGACATTTTGTATTGTTCTTGACTTCTTTAAAACTCCCCAACACTGAACGTTATTTTGCCACACACTTTATGAAGCAAAGAACATCAGATCTTGAGCTCCTCTCAGACAAAAGGCTGACAGCTTGGTATTGCGCAATCACAAAGCGGAAGCGCGGAAGCGCGGCTCCAATAAACTTCAAACTTTATAGTGCGTAATGATATACTCTCCTTGAAACTCCAATAGTTCCACCCGTTTTCCTTTACGGTATTGTAGTATAATCACATACCAGTTTGAAGAGTCCTTTCATGGCTTACTTGAGCTTCCAGCGTCAGATCTTGTGTGTGAGCCTTGCCTTTAAGTGCGGCGCATCCTGCGTGATCCTTAATCATCCAAAGATCCTTGTATTCCTTTTAATCCACACGCAGATCTTCGACTTGATCCAGTACGTCCAAAAAAATCCATTGATGATTGCAATCAATCCTCTTGATCTAGGGCTGGTTTTTTACTTATGTTGTGGCCCAGCTTTGACATCTCCAAACAAATCCACAAGGGCCACAGATGCACCTTGGACGAGTAATTTACGCAGGCAAAAATAAATCCATTTTCCAGGTAAAGTCGTTTAGTTTGTGGTTTATTTCTCTTTTGCAAGCAAGCAAACAGAAATTGACAAACATTTT
>CM073131.1:13408782-13456282 GCA_037039145.1 Fundulus diaphanus | reverse complement strand
CCTCTGCCTTTTAGATTAAATATGGCAAAATATAGTTTGGGTTTCAAGATTCTTTTTATTACTACAGAAGTCTACAATAGAAACACCACATCATTCAGAAAAAGAACCTGCGGTAAGCACAAACAGGTCAATTATTTAAAAATGTATTTTAGATTAGTTAGTTTAGACACAACTGATTTAATCAAATGACATGAAAAAAAACAAAAAATATTGGATTTTTTTCAACAGCTGTATAGTATGTTTTATGTCAGAGTAGTATCAAGTGAGGATTGTCTCAAAAAGATTTGAATAAATATAAAAGGATATATATACATATACATACATTTATAAATATCCAAGTACAAAATACAAATATAAAAATGTGACATACAAATAAATAGACAAAATATAAATATAAAAATGTGACATACAAATAAATAAACAAATTTATATAAATAAATGTGTCTTTGTAAATATATTTTCGAGATTTGAAAATAAATATGCTTGACTTTGTATGTGGAATCTGCATATGTGAATCTGCTTTTTGCATTTGTGAATCTCCGTTTCGCTTTCATGTCGATGACGTAATTTTGAGACATTCCTACTGCAAACCTAGATCCAAATATAAATGCCACTAGATTTGAATGCGAAGACACCTTCCACTGAACAACCAGCAGATGGCAGTGTTGTGCAGCCACAGCTAGTCTGGCAGAGCGAGAAGCATCCCGCTGCAGCCTGCGGGAAGGCGGGGCTTGACATCAAGCCCTGCCCACAGACATGAATACGTAGACGCCGTGTCCTCGGTTGAGAGGCGTGCCGACAGGGCGGCCATCTTAGGTCAGACCAAGCTGCAGTCAGACAGCATACAAGTCAATGCGGTACCGCGCGCGAGCTATTTTTAGAAACACAACGTCACGATGACGTCACATCACGTGGTACGCAGTAGGGCAAACTCCCAAACCCGCCGCTGTTTTGCTGTGGAAGAGACGTGCGTTAGCCTAGGTTTTACTCGGTAAACGACTGCTTTTTCCAACATCTAAGACCATGGTTTATAAACATTGTTGCTATGGGACGTGCAACAGCGACTCGAGGTACGCTGATCGGCCGCATATGAAGGATGTTTTCTTCATTAATTTCCCGAAACTCAAGAGTGCCAAGGAGAAGTGTGTGCGTTGGGTACACTTGTGCGGGCGGCCTACACAACATTTCAACCCGGAAAAAGTTACCAAATTCACCTACATATGTAGCAAGCATTTTGTCGGTGGAAAGGGTGATGATAGCATATAGGCTAGCATGTTAGCAGGCGCTAACATGGTACCCTGCTACCGGGATAGCTTACTCAAAAACAAACGCCCTGAATCTCTTAAGCGAAAGATTCTGAGATGTTAACAATCGTTTTGTAGCTACCTATTGGCAAGATATACAGATTCCTGGACGTTGATTGCAAACAAACAAAAAAGGCCGACGTGAACGGAGCACGGTGGAAATCATAACAAAGGCATGAACGCCGAGCAGGGAAAAAAACAAAGCTTACCGTTGAATCAACTCGGCCCGTCTTCCGGTTTTTTTGAGCCCTCGACACTCAAGCCACCGTTTCAGCTGAAGGTTGGTGTGCTCTTCCACAGTGCGACCAGTAAACCGTGCGCCTGGGACATCGTCTTGGGTAAGTTTAATGGCTGCAAAGTCGGTCATATCGCTGGTTCTGTTGCGCTTGTAATGGCTGGTTTGTATGTGCGTTCTACGACTGTTTGCCCTACCGGTGCGGCAAAAGGGGCGTTACTCTTAAGGCCGTGACGTCACGTGCGCGGTACCGCATTCAGGAAAATGTACTTTATGTTTTCAGACACTCTGAATCAGGTGAATTCTCACCCGATTTCCAGATAAATCAAATGACTGAAAACGTCACCCCTTTAGGGGCTACATGGGACCAATTGATTGAATTAAATTATTGTCTAACTTAATAAATAATTTTGATTTTGTATTGAAAGTAAGCAAACTTCCAGAGCTACGTCCCAGGAAGCCAGACTTTTACTCCGCTTATGGGTGCGCAAATAAAAGGACACTAGGAACCAGATCCTGGGGAATTACCTTCCATAAGTAAGATTTTATGATAGATAATCCTCATGCTTTACAATTACAGTTTTTCCGGCATAAACACAATATGTGCTAATGGTAGCAGGGATGGAAGTAGAGAGAAGCACATTAAACACCAAAAACAAACAAAATTGGTCCTAAATTACTGGATAGACATGATTTATGGGGGGGGGGGGGGAATATTATACAGTATTTTTTGTTTTGCTATGATTTTGTAATGTATTTGATTCTAAGATGCGTTATTAGGTTTTTTGTTGATTTTTTCCCAGATCGCGGTTTGTATTATATCATTTTTAAATGCTGTTATGAGCACCTTTGCTTTCACTTGTCTGTATATAGTTTTGCTCCTATAGATAAGTGCTGTTGTCTGTAGATCGGTGTCTGTATATATATATATATATATATATATATATATATAGTGTATAATTTGTGTGTATATTAGATTAATATGTAACTGCAAAATATGTGTGTCCGTGTACATTTTTCATCCAGTTTGACTTCAGTTTAAATAGTTTTGGTTCTGAATAAATATGTGTAATCTGTCTGAAAGGTCACGATCACTGTGAACATATGATTAAAATGAGATCTGAGCTGCCTCCTATTCATTTTGACAGCAGCTGTCTGATCTGTGGTCTGACCCAAGATGGCCGCCCTCAAGGCACGTCAGTCTAGCAGCAGGCAGCATACAATGGGGCGTCTACGTATATGATGTCTATGGCCCTGCCCACATCAAGGACAGCCATATTGTAAATGCTGACGTAACAGGGGAGGGAATCGATTTAGGGGGGCCATCTTGGGGCGGTCGACAACTCAGTTAAGTGTAATGTGTTAACCAGGTGCAGAATCAATTTTAGTCAACTATACTCGCTGATTATTGAACTAATTTTCACGTTGTTTTTTTGAAAACTTTAAAGCTATAGCTATTATAAAAAATGGTTCAGTGCATTTAAATATTCTTAGTGTGGTTAAAAGTAATTGAATATTATGACAGAATGTATGTATGCTGTAAAACACAGCCACTCATACACTTTAATAATTGTTATTACTATATACAAAAACACAGTTACACTATATATATATATGTATATATATATATATATATATATATATATATATATATATATAGTTTCCTCTGAGTCCCTGTGTAGAGCTTCTAATTGGTGCTGATTGGAAGTGGAGGCAGCTGGCCAGACTGACGTCAGCAAGCTTCCTCACCGCTCCAGGCCAAGCACCAGATGATCAACCCCAGCTGGGAGCAGCTTAGATCAGACCAGCTCGGAGGAACTCAGCTCATTCTTTCTCTCTCTCTGCCACCTACTTCTCTCTTTCCCTCTCCTCTCCAACCAGTTATGATTTTTGTTAAATAAATCCCGTTTTAAGTTATCCCATGCGGGACTTCCCTTTGATTTGTTATGGTCCAAGAGCCAGGCCATAACAAAAAAATCTATCTATCTATTGATCGTTAGATATGTATTGCAGCTGCTCTGTGAAGGTATCAGAGCTTTGTTAGACATTAGTGAATAATATATATATATATATATATATATATATATATATATATTCACCAATGTCTAAAGCTCTGATGCCTTCATGGAGTAGATGCAATTTTGGAGAGATTAAGTCACAAAAACTTGGACGTGTAGACCTGTATCTCTCTGTCTAATATTAGAAAAATCTTACTTGTGAAAACTTATCCCTCGAGCCCTGACGTCAATAGTCCGTCGATTTAAACAAAAATACGCCGCCCAGTGCTGAGGTATAATTATTGTGTTCAGCTTGAATCAGCAGGTTAGGGTAGCAGGTCGACCGCTCCAAGATGGCGGCCGTAATTCTTTCGCCGCGACAGTCAATGCGGGGTCTACTCTTATATTATGTCTAAAAGCTTAACTGACAGCCTACATATAATGCAGCTACATCACTTTTCAGGCAGAGGGTCACAGTGCCAAGGTCCGACGGTGCTCAGAGTCTGTATCACAGTCTCCAGGTTCTGTACCACTGTATCGCAGTCATGACAGTGTCTTGCTGAAAAGCACAATTTCTTTGTTTTCCAGTCTTCATCAAGTGGACAACGGTGAATTGAATAACTTCTAAGGCCTTGTCTGAGTTTACATAAAAAAAGCAATTTTAATTGAGCTACATTTAAGAAGGTTTTTGTGGTCTTTGGGATTTCCCATGATGCACCGAGCCCCCCTTTTCTTTCTCGCTCTCCCTCCCGGTGTAACCTCATTCCATTAACGATGCAGTGAACTACCCTATACGATTAATTTGCGTTATTTTTTTTAATCCGTTATTTTTTTTTAATTAATCGAAATTAACGCGTTATTTTGACAGCCCTATTAATAAATAAATAAAACCTATAAATGTTTTTCCTATCTAAGTGAGTTTCTTCTGAGTCAGGACACGAATAATTGAGAGGAGAAAGAGGTAAAGAAAACAATAGTAACTAGAACTGCAAGCAGTTATTAACGGGTTCCAAGCCCACCCACGCCCCGCCCCCTTGAGCATGTTCCTGGACTTCAGTTCAGCGTTCAACACCATTATCTTACAGCATCTAGCGGAAAAACTGAAACATCTGGGCTTCAGCACACCCCTTCGCAACTGCCTGCTAGACTTCCTCACCTCCTGACCTCATTTGGTCCGGGTCAGACAGAACACCTCTGATGTCATCACCCTCAGCACGGGCTCCCCTCAAGGCTGTGTCTTGAGCCCCCTGCTGTTCACCCTGATGACACACGACTGCGTCCCCAGATTCACCACCAATCGCATTGTGAAGTTTTCAGACGACACAACGGTGGTGGGCCTGATTAGAGACGACAACGACCAGGACCAGGACTGATCCTGAACGTGGAGAAAACGACGGAGATCATTGTGGACTTCAGGAAGAACCGGCCTCACCACGCTTCACTGCTCATCACCAGCTCATCTGTGGAGGTGGTCAGGAGCACCAAATTCCTCGGGGTGCACATGACGCACAACCTCTTCTGGTCTGTGAACACCACGTCACTGGGGAGGAGGGCACAGAAGCGCTTGTACTTCCTGCGGAGGATGAGGAGAGCCCACCTGTCCTGGCCCATCCTCACGACCTTCTACAGAAGCACCATAAAGAGCATTGTGACCAGCTGTCTCTCTGTGTGGTGAGGAGGCTGAAGTGCCTCAGTAGACTGTTGATAAATTGACTATATTTGTATTGTGGAGCTAAACCATTTACTTTCACACAAGTTAACAACAATTTTCAAGTATTCCCCAGTAGACATTTAGTAACAATGACCTAAGAGTTAAGGGATGTGGACTATTGTTGTTAAATTTTATCAACAGTTGGAATTATACATTTATATAAATCTATTATTATAACATTGAATGGGTGATATAAATCAAGCAGTATAACAGTAAAAATAAAACTAATATGTACACAGGTCCTTCAGCTATAGTTAGTAAGCTTGTAGTAAATCGTGTTTTGAATATGGATTTAATGAACCCAGTGGATTTATAGAATATATCTTTATATATCTATACAGGGTTCAGTGCCTGGACTAATTCTCTTTACTATATATATGCTTCCAACTGGCAAAATTAACAAACAGATTGGGATTCATTTCCACTGTTATGCTGATGAGACTAAGCTTTATTTATCCATAAATCCTAATGAATCCAATCAATTACTTCGACTGCAGTCATGTCTTGATAACATCAAAACCTGGATGACTTTAAATTTTCTGCATTTAAATTCTGACAAGACAGAAGTTATAATCTTTAAACCAGAGTCCTCAAAAAATAAACTTCTTCATCAATCACTTAATCTGGATGGCATTAACTTGGCCTCTGGTAATAAAGTAAAAAATCTTGGTGTTATTTTTGACCAAGACATGTCATTTAAATCCCATATTAAACAGGTTTCCAGAGTTTCCTTTTTTCACCTCGGGAATATCGCCAGAATTACAAATATTCTGTGCAGGAGCGATGCTGAAAAACTAGTCCATGTATTTGTTACTTGAAGGCTGGACTATTGTAATTCTTTACTATCAGGAAGTCCACAAAATGCAATTCAAAGTCTTCAGCTGATCCAAAATGCTGCAGCAAAAGTTCTGATGAAAATAAACAAGAGGGATCATATTTCTCATATTTTAACTTCCCTTCATTAGCTTCCTGTTAAATCAAGAATATAATTTAAAATTCTTCTAACATATAAAGCCCTTTATAATCAAGCTCCATCATATATCAGAGTTCTGATTACCTTGTATGTTCCTAACAGAGCACTTTGCTCTCGACTTCAGGTCTACTGGTGGTTCCTGGAGTCTCTAAAAGTAGAATGGGAGGCAGATCCTTTAGCTATCAAGCTCCTCTCCTGTGGAACCAACTCCTAATTTTGGTCCGTGAGGCAGACACCCTGTCTACTTTTAAGACTAGACTTAAAACGTTCCCTTTTGACAAAACTTATAATTAGAGTGGCTTATGTTACACTGAGCTACCCATATAGTTATGCTGCTTAGGCTACTGGAGGACATCAGGGCCTATATTTCTCACTCTACTGAGTTCTAGTGTTCTCCAGTCTACTGTTCTCCAGTTTTGCATGACTGTTGTCATTTCAGCTTTTAACTTTTTGTTCATCACCAACAGACCTCAGTTGGTCCGGGTCGGACAGAAAACCTCTGATGTCATCACCCTCAGCACGGGCTTTCCTCAGGGCTGCGTCCTGAGCCCCCTGCTGTTCACCCTGATGACACACGACTGTGTCCCCAGGTTCACCACCAATCACATTGTGAAGTTTGCAGACGACACGACGGTGGTGGGCCTGATTAGAGACGACAACGACCAGGACTAGGACCAGGACCAGGACTGATCCTGAACGTAGAGAAAACGAAGGAGATCATCATGGACTTCAGGAAGAAATGGCCTCGCCATGCTCCACTTCTCATTAACAGCTCAGCTGTGGAGGTGGTCAGCAGCAATAAATTCCTCGGGGTGCACATAACACACAACCTCAGCTGGTTTGTGAACACCATGTCACTGGAGAAGAGGGCACAGAAGCGCTTGCACTTACTGCGGAGGATGAGGAGAGCCCACCTGTCCCCGCCCATCCTCACGACCTTCTACAGCAGCACCATCTATCTGCTCCCCACTCCCTTCCAATTAAGCATGTCATAATATTTATTACTTTCTTGCATTTGTCTAAAAAAAGTAGATGCAATGCAGTTTTGCATTGCATTACATTGAAATTTATCTTTTAACTTTTTGCTCTCTCTTTTTTCTTCATAGTAGGTACACCTGATCTGACGTTCTGTTAACTGTGACATCATCCAGAGAAGACAGATCACCCGCTATTACCATCTAATGTAGAACAGATTACTGGATCAATGTGTGCTTCTGTGCTTTTTTGCACGCCTCAGAGTCCTGGAGGCTTACAGGTCCTGGAGAGATGGAAAATTGCAGCCAATCACCTTCTCTGCAGACCGGATGACACGCTGCACTCTGCTCTTGTCTTTGGCGGTGGCACCAGCGTACCAGATGGTAATGGAGGAGGTGGTTTAGACACACCTTCTCCTTCAAAGAGTTTTCTTAATTTTCATAACTATGACAATTGTAGATTCACACTAAAGGCATCAAAACTATGAATTAAAACATGTGGAATTATATACTTAACAAAAAAGTGTGAAACAACTGAAAATATGTCTTATATTTTAGGTTCTTCAAAGTAGCCACCTTTTGCTTTGATTACTGCTTCATACACTCTTGGCATTCTCTTAATGAGCTTCAAGAGATAGTGACCTGAAATGGTTTTCCCTTCACAGGTGTCCCCTGCTTATTGACTGACAGCCGATGCAGCTCTGCCTTCTTTGTTACAGAAAAGCTCAGGTGGATTTTTTTCACTTTTTCTGAATCAGACCCATTAAAATGCGGGACACTGTTTCACATTCCGACCATTGTTAAAAAAAAAAAGAAAAGAAAAAGTGCATCATGCTAAATTAGCCTGAGCTAATAGCAAATCATGAGGATATCCCTGTTTGGTTTATCAGCTAAGTTACTGGCAGTGAGGGAATACACGCTGACAGGTGACGTGGCCACAGGTGGAAATAATTCATTAATTAACTGCAGGAGCAGCGACAGACACACTTACCGATTAAGCTGTTGTCAGTTGTTCATTACTTACAATTGAGAATAATAAAGGACTGATAATAATTTCTTGTAGAGTTCCATTATCAATTTTATATTTATCAGATTTTGTTACTCCCATCTGTACCTGTATAACTATTAAACAAAAAATCTTCAATCCAATTATAAGCCCTTCCTGTTATGCCCATTTTATATAATTTTATAAGCAACCCATCCTTCCATACCATGTCATACAACAGTCTTTTACTTTCTACATAATATGTAATCCTTTCTGTTATCATTCTCTCCATAATCTTTCCTAAACATGAAGTAAGTGCAATTGGTCTATAACTTAAAGGGTTTGTTGGATCCTTTCCTGGTTTAACAATTGGCACAATAATTGCTTCCTTCTAATTAGAAGGTAATCTTCCTTCCTTCTAATTCAAGATCTGTTATATTAGAATCTGCTATCCACCCAAAAGAATTTAATTTCTTCTTCCCTTTTTCCCAACTTGGTTTTAAAATTTCCTGACATGGATGATTTTTACAATGATTCTTAAACTGAAACCAGTAAGTGGAAAGTAATTGTAATCTCAATTTTAGTGGCATTTCTCCCATTTCTACTTGTAATGCTGAAGTTTGTGTAGTTCTTATGGCCCCTGTACATAATCTCAAAGCTTGATACTGAACAATATCCAATTTTTTAAACTGATGCTGAATCAAAAGCTATACATCCATAATAAAAACAAACCTAATTAAACCTGTATAAATTGATTTCAATTCCTTCCTCTCAGCTCCCCATTCATTCCCAACCAAACATCTCATAATATTTATAACTCTTTTGCATTTATCAATCATCTTCTCAATATGAACTTTCCAAGTAAGCCTTTCATCCAACCATATACCCAAAAACTTAAATTGTTTTACCCTTTCCAAATCATATTTGTAAATTTGTAACTTTAATTCTTCAGAAACTTTTTTCCTTGTAAAAAACAAAATCTTTGTTTTATCTACAGAAATCTTGAATCCCCATCTAAAAGACCAATCTTCTATTTTATTAATGGCTTCTTGAACTTTTTTAACGATGAAATTTGGGGTTGAATTGCTCCATCATTAGCAAATAAAGAAACACCCATTTTATTTTCCACATCCTCAAACATATCATTAATCATAATAGAAAAAAAATAATGGACTAACTATGCTTCCTTGAGGAATACCATTTTCAACATAAAGATTTTCTGATAATTGATTTCCTATTCTTACTTGTATAGATCTATTATTGAGAAAATCATTTATCCAATTAAACATTGAACCCCCAATTCCCATCTTCTTTAATTGTATCAAAAATCCTTCTTTCCACATCATGTCGTAAGCTTTTTCAATGTCAAAGAATACAGCTATCACATTCTCTTTATTAACTTGTGCCTTTCTTATTTCATGTTCCAATAATAAAATAGGATCCATTGTGTTTATACCTTTCCTGAAAAAAACTTTTTTTTTCTTTTTCAAAACGAACATTCAGAGGTGCAGCCAGCCGTTGTCCTAGTGGTCAAACCATTTTATGTTGGGGTGGGGGGAGTTATAATGGTCCCTTACCTGTAATACCTGTAATACCCATCTTTATAATTTTAATTAATAAACCTTCTTTCCACAATATATCATATGCATTTTCAATATCAAAAAACACTTCTACAATACTTTATTAATTTAAGCTTTTCTGATTTCCCTCTTCAAGTTTCTGCTCCGCTTAGAAACAGCACGGGATGTGACGTCATTTCCTGTGATGTGCCCAAATATGGGCAAAATGGCCGCCATGTTGTTGTCTGGAGAGTCAGAGTCTAAAATAAAATCATTTATCCTTCTTGTCTGCTCTCTCCTAAATTGTCCCGTTTCTGTTAAATTATCTGAACTATGGATCTTTGCAAATGTTCTTGCCATTACTTCTAGTTTTTCTTCATTTGTTACTGCTGTTCCTTCTTCATGTTTTAGAACTGGATATGTTCTCTCTGGTCTATTTCCCTTCATTTTCTTAATCATTCCCCATACCTAAGCTATAGGGGTTGTTCTGCCTATTGAATCACAAAAATCTCTCCATTTTGTCTTCTTTGCCTTCTAAATAACTTTCCTCTCTTCTGCTTGATCTTTTTTATATTCAATTAATTTTTTTAAATGATGTGTTCTTTAGAAAACCCTAAAAGCTATCCTCCTTCTTCAAGTTTCTGCTCCGCTTAGAAAAAACACGGGATGTGACGTCACTTCCTGTGATGTGCCCAAATATGGGCAAAATGGCCGCCCTGTTCAAAGCTCTGCAGTCAGAGCTCTCGATGATGAGAGCTGTGAACTGATCACAAACTTCATAAATTCGTTAATAATCAACGGTTTGCTCTAAAATTCTGAAAATATTCATGGATCTCAAAGAGTGCTTTATCTAACCACAGGATTTTTTTATGGTCATTAAAAAAATGGATTCAGAGAAATAAAATATTAAACTTTATAGTCTTGTACCATTTATTTTCAAAGTCTTGTAAATTGGTCAAACTCGCCTGGATTTTTACCAAACTGAAATCCATGTTTATTCTGCATGTGCTTTACAAATAGAGGCCATATTTTGGGGGGTTGAACAATATTTGTGGAAAATACATTGATTTCTCCATTTTACAAACTTTTAAAAATTCAGAGTGTAGCACTTCAAAAAAAACAATACATGCAGTGAGGGAATTGTTACACCTTATTCACGGAATACATCCTGAAAATCTGGGATCAAAAAATTGATTTTAAAGCATTTTTTATTCTTTACTTTATTGTTTTTATTATTCTCCAGGTTTTTTAACACTTTTGGAAATAGGCCCCGCCCACTTGTTTTAATTATTACCATATTTAATACCTGAGTTCAGGGGTATGACTGGAAGGGGATGAAGAAGGTTTTGTAAAAATCCGATCAGCCATTCTTGCGTAGTAGATTTCTTGACATCACAGCGCCCCCTAGTGATGGACGATCCTCAAACGCGGGTCACATGTGCAAAATCTTATTTGGACTATGGGTTATGAAGGACATGTCAAAATCTACAAAAAATAAACAAAGTGCTATCAAGTTTTTGAGTGTGGGACCAGTAGTTTTGTGGTTACAGGCCGAAACGCATTGTCCTCTGTTATAGCGCCCCCTAGTTGTTGAGGGGTCTGAATTTCTGGGTTTGAGTAGAGGCACACATTCTGTACTTAGATACCTGATTCAATAGGTTCGTTATAAATCCGCTTGGGCTGCACAACGCGTTTTAATTCCGTAATAATAATAATAAATAATTTAAAAACACACGAAAAACAATAGGGTTCTCTGCTCACAGAGCAGACGAACGGCATAGCCGTTCGCCTGCGCTGCGGGCTTGGAACCCTAATTACAACACTGGCAGTGACACCTGGCAAGCCTCCTACACTGGCACCATGGATGAATAGGCTGGTTTTAGTTTTGGTTTTGCTCATGAATTATGCAGGTTAGATTCAATTCAATTCAATTCAATTTTATTTATATAGCGCCAATTCATGAAACATGTCATCTCAAGGCACTTTACAAAGTCAAATTCAATCATATTATACAGATTGGGTCAGATTATACAGATTGGTCAAACAATTTCCTATATAAGGGAACCAGTTGATTGCATCAAAGTCTTGACAAGCAGCATTCACTCCTCCTGAAGAAGCGTAGAGCCACAGGGAGAGTCGTCTGCATTGTCCATGGCTTTGCAGCAATCCTTCATACTGAGCAAGCATGAAGTGACAAATGTCATGCCGTTAGTGGAAAAAGATTTGAAAATATTTATCCTGTTCCCATCTGTTTCCCATCACAAAAAAACTGACATTTGCACAAGGACGTGTACACCTTTGAAAGCCACTGAATTGTCTTTTTAATTCATCGCTGTATTTTTAAATGTTGGCCAGTCACTTTCTTGAATTCTCACTCACATAATTTAGTCTGTTCATAAATTAAGTTTTTAATTCACCTCTATTTTTATCTACGATTTATTTAGTAGTCAAATGTTAAGAAAAACTGCAAATATTTAAAATAATTAAATCCCTTGAACCTTTATCAGCCAATGGAAGTAGAGTTGTCAGAGGGGACAAGAACTATCTGAGAGCGGAGGGTAAGGTAATGTATGTATTTTTATTGGTGATAATCAGGCCATAGAGTAAATGAAAAAATGTCACGCACAGCTTATTATTGTCCTGACTTAACCTTCAAGTATGCTTTCGGTTTTGCTTTAGTAAGACGGATTCAGTCACAGATAGAAAATCCCCTGTGCCGTCTGTTTGTCTTCACCCTGTCCTGACATGCTGGTTGAGATAGATAAAGTGGCATCCTCTGAAGGGTGTATTAAAAGATTTTGTTTGAGCTCACACAATGATACTGTAATTTATTCTTTGGGTTTCACTGTTGAATGGGTTACTGCATTTGCCATTGATTTAGATACATGAATTTATTTTTCAATCTTTAAAGGCATTGAAAGAACAAATGTAAACAAAAGAGTAAATGTAACCGTAAAAAGTAGTTAAGAGAAATTCTAGGCAGATACGTTAAGCAGAGACAATACAACAAAGAAAAACCAGCCAAGATCAACGGTGATATAATTCCCAAAGTTGGCAATATTTTTTGCAGATCATGTCTAACAGAAAAATCAAACCTCAGTTTTGATGTTTGTTTCCCATTCATTTTAGTAGTTTTTAAACTCCACATGCTGATGAACACAATCTTAATTCATCATCACAGTTATCCAACATGTTTTCCTCTATGACAGAAAGACATCGCTGTTTAATATTTGACCTAACTTTTACTACTCAAACATATTTTCTTCTAAATTCCTCCTTTCTTTTCATACTATTTAACACCTTCAGAACATGGATTTCTATTGGTTATCGGTTTCACTATCCCACCTGAATTAAACAAATCAAAGCTTTGAATTTCCAAAGAGATATTTGCTTCCCAAGGTAAAAAAGTCAAACATTTCTGGAAATGTTAGGATCATCCTAGGCCTCTGTCTATGAAGCCAACCTTCATCCATTTGTAAGTTGTTTTTTAATCATAAATTGTTTAACTTTTTTTTTAAATAGATGTTTGTTCTTCACTCACTTTTATTTCCCTACAGAAAGCCTTTCTCAAATCAGGTTTTATCAGTTTCCAGATTTCATAAACCATACGTCCATGTGGGTTTCCTCCTGGTTTTCTGCCAATTGATAGGAAAATTAAAATCTTTAAAGTTACTAGATCAATTTAGTGTTTTCTGTAAATTAATTCACTTTTTGTGAAGGTCAAACCCGAAACTCAGTGTTTTCATGATGTCCTTGAAGAGTTTCTGCAATCTACTGGACACAGAAAATTGCCTTCTGTGTAATATTCTGGTTTCTGTTCTGTTTTACGCTCAAGTTATTTTGCTCTCCTGCCTTAGGTTCTCTGGTTGCTTTGAGTTTTGTCTTGTCTAGGTTCTTGTTTACTGTTAGTTTATCCTGTTTTGTCATCAGTTTTAGTCTTAGCTTTATTTTCTGTTTTAGGTTTGTACTTCAGGGTTGTTTTGTTTCTTATCTAGTCTGGTGTAGTTTGTCTCTGTCCACTTGTCCTGTCAGCCTTTTAGGTTTGGTTTCTGCTCTGTTCTTGTTTTGGGCAACAGCACTGACGTCTGGTCTAATTACCTTCTCTGCACACCTGCCTAACTCCTCCCCTGCTGCAATCACCTCTCACCGGTTTCACCTGCCTCCACCTCCATATAAACTGTTGGGACCAGACATCAGTGCCAGGTTGTCTTGTTGAGTTGATGGGTGAGTCTCCTCCTGCAGCATTCAGTTTTTGTATTGTCTTTTGGATTATTTTTACCCTCTTGTCTCCAGAAGCCTTAGCCATCCTGTTCTGTCAGTCTGTCCCTGTTTGTACCTGCCCTGCTGGTCTGTTTATTTTTATACCGTCTTTTGGTTCAACGGTCTCTTTGGATTTTTCCCTGTTTTTTTGATTTTGTTATTAAAGAGCCTTTCCTTTAAACAAACCTCTGCTGGTCTGGCTGAATTCTGGGTCCGCTGCCTCTGGTCATTACATTCTGTCTTTATCCAGAATCTTTCTTCTTCACAACGTGAACACAGCTGCATATATTGCAGGAATGTGTATCTGTAAGCTGAAGTCTTAAATTCCATCCAGTGTTAGGCATATTTAACGTAATTTAATAAAACTGCACTCAGTAACAAAAAAATATAAAGTGCCAGGATAAGATACTATAAGAAAAGGTTCAAAACTGAGCCCAGCATGCGGGGCATATAGATGGCGCAGTGGTACACTGTTGGCTGGTCTTTAAGAAATAATCATAAGGATCATAATGTTATTGTTGTTGTTATTAACAAAAACAATTATAATAAATCAGAAGCCTTATAAAAACATTCTTGTCTGTCAACTCAGTTACTGAAATCTACAGCTGAACAATACTCTGGTTCTCTTTCTTCATCTAGTGTTCCCGTGTTCTCAGTTAGCCGTATAAATCATTGTAATAATTTTTGCTTGTAATAAACATGTTTTCCTAATCAAGTGTACCAAAATAACAAAAGCACAATATACAAATGGGACAGCAATTGTCAGTTTGATATCAAGCCACACGGGGACAGTAATAATATTTTTTACATCAGGCAGCTCTCCATGGTTAATATTACTTGATCTTAGTGCTATTGTGAAGGTACTGGAAATGGTTTCATCACAAAAGAGCAGCCCCTAAAACAGTTTGGTCTGTGTGTAGGCTTATCTTGTAGTTATTACACAGGTTTCAAAGTTGCAAAGTAATTATTCTCTGTACATGTAAATCCAAAATATCAGTATAAAAGAAAAACCACAGCCATCCATTTCTTTTTTCTTTCTTTTTTTTTATAAAAGGTCAAAGCAGATATTCCATTTTGTAATTTCAAACGAATGTTCATTTTTATATAAAGTGGTTACTGTAAGCTTAAAGTGCATTCTCACATGAAAGGATCAAATATACCACCATTATTGTCAGAAAATGTAAGATTTATCTAATAATCACAATGAACTGAATGCTACACATTTTCTTATAACTTTGTCTCTTTGTCACATGAAGTTACAAATGATTAAATAAATATCAAGCTGGCAGAGATACTAAGGTTTATTAGGAGACTGGATTTCAGAAAGTCTATTTTGGACTGAAAAAGCTGGATATTTTTTGTAAGGCAAGCACAGTTTATTTATACAGCACTTATTTATACAGTAACAACACGATTCACAGTGTGGACAGAATTAAATGAAGCATATATTATTTATCTCTGTAGATTTATCAACATAGGGAGATATCAGTTCATAAACTCATTAGAGAAAACAGCCTTTTATAGTAAACAAAGTTAGTAAGTTCCTATCACTTTTTATAGGAAATGTCGAAGTTTAAATTACTATATATGTGACAGAAAAAAATGCTTTTTGCCAGTACAGTTGAGGGATTTAAAGAATATTTCCACCACTGACTAAAAGAGAATGGCCCTACTCTTGTAACTAAAAGAAAGTTCTGCTGAAACCAAATAATGCTTTCACATTTTCTTAATGCTTATCTTTTCATTTACCACCTACCATAACCTTCAACAGTACAATTATTAAACAACTCTGTGGATCTGGTGTCTTGTCAACAATTACAACAATTTCAGCTTCTGAAATCTAACCAAATCAGCCTAATCAGTGTAAGGCCCGAGCAACCTTTGAAAAGAACGCAACCAAAGAAAAGGGTATATCTAAGACATAGATGTGAGTAAGACCCATAGATTCAAGACCCATAAGTTCATTAAAAAGGTCTAAAGAGGGTTGGCTGAGCAGTTGGTGCCTCAAAAGAGGGTCTCTGGAATAAATCTCCCAGGCTGATTCCATTAAGATAACTGGCAAGGGAAGAAGATGCTCAAAAGAAACCAAGAAGTAGACGGGGCTCTTCTTCATTCTAACAGATCCACCTGAGTCCCTGGCCCTGTCTACTTTCTGCATTGCTTCGTAAATGTTAGATTTGAATGACACCAAAACTCTGTGTCTGGCCATGATGTGTTTGTCGAATCTGGTTGTGGAGTTGTCAGCGGGGGCTGGGGTTTTCTGTGTGACGCTTCTATAAGTGACATCAAGCTGTGTGCAATACAGCTCAACAGACATGAGAGCCTTTTGCAAATCTTCCAGAGCTTGACTGAGACACTCGTTGTCCTGACTCCTGTTCTGCTGGGTTAAAGAGGCAAAAGCACGATTATAATATGCAACCGCTGCCCAACAAGGGTCCTGGTTTATAGCTTTAGTGTACATGCTAATACTCTCTGAAAGCTTTCCCATTTTATGGAGTTCACTACCATGGACAGTGTAGTAATGTGGGTTGGAAAAAGGGGGTTCTCCCTGCGTCAGTTTTTTTATGGCCTTAGTCAGGTCCTCTTTCAGGATTTCTTTCAACCTAACAGCTGATCCTTCCTCAGTAAATTTAGTAAGGAGCCAGATTCCCCAGAACTCATGGAGTGCAGACACATCTGATTCAGTTGGCTTGTTGTTGCTTTTGTAGAGAAGATCCAGTGTTTCCAGATACTGATTGAAGAGTTCTTCTTTCTTCTTTATGTTTTTAAGGTCACACTCAACATAGCTAGACAACTGTTCAGCCACTGAAGCGTCTCTGATCTCTTTAACCATCATAATATCTGAGGGGGAGTTTTCAGTCAAAATAGGGGACAACAGTGAAGAAATCTCCTGACTATCTTCACTGGCTGTGCTTCGCTGATAATGCCTTAAGTGTTGAAGAAACAACCTTAGAAAAGATGCAGAGAAATCGGCAATATTGTCCATGAAGGACAAAAGGTTTCGTGTTACAATTAGCAATTGTAGAGGCTGTGGCAAGTGGTTGAAACAGACAATTATCTGAGCAGACCCTGGGGATCCTTGTCTAGCAGCATGGCCAAAGGCCTGTGCCTCCACGCGAGCATTATCAGGCAGGAAGGTCTGCAGAACAAACAAACCTCCAGCTGCCTTTACTGAGTCAGAAATCTGAAGGTCTGTTCCACGACCAGCCAGGTTTGTAGCTATGATGACGTCTCCCGCTCCCAGCTTCTTGGAAAAGATTACATTGTTGCCCCGAACTTTTTTGATGTAAAGCATTGTGTTTGGGACTCTGCCACCAAATATTTGATAAAGTACCTTTGCGAGTTTGATGCTTTCACAAATCACCAGCACCGCTCTTGAAGACCTGTATGGTGTAGGCTTGATTTGTTCAGAAACAACTTCACAGATTTTCTCGATCCACTTTCTTTCATCCTTTACGATAACTCCTTGAACCTCAAACAGCTTTCTGCGCTTGAACAAAGGGATTTGGCTGCTTTTGATGCCCTCATATACGCTCTTCAAAGCCTCAATTTCTGCTTGTTGCCCAAGAGTCCCAGACAGTCCGTAAATCTGACTTTTGTACTTTTGAAGCAAACCAACATTTGACATGTAGTTAGTGATGACGGTCATATCGCTCAACTTTAACTGATGTTTCATCTCCAGAAACTGCTGTAGCCCGTCACCCCATTTCATGCAATTTTCAACTACCTCTGTGCAGCTGTAGTCCACAGGCACAATTATATGGCCTTCTAAAACATACTCATTATCTATTTCCATCATTTGTGCACGGAATGCATTTTCAATCCAAACTTTTAGTTTAGATTTGACCAGATCTGAAAGGAAACCTGGGATGCAGCAGCTGCCTTCATCCTTGTTCAGCTCACGTGGTGTAAAATGCAGAGCACGTCTTATTTCTCCTTCTGCAGCTCTCAGGACACTGTTTTCATCAGGATACATGTACTGGCAGAAGCCACCATTTAAAAGCAAAGACACTCGTCTCTGACCACTTTCTCCTGGGGGTCTTCTGTTCAGTGCTTCTATGGATCCGTCTGGGTTTTTGCTGTGCAGAGCAAACTGGCATGATGGGAATCTCATCTCCACTGTCCTAAAGAAGTCAACCAGCTTGTCAGCGGCTACATTTACAGTTTTCTCATTTAAAAAACTTGGTTGCCTCTGTATCTCCCTGACAGTGCCCTCAGCCAGTACACCCGTGTCTTCGGCTATTTGTAGAACAGTCAACTGATCAAATCCCTCCTGCTTGATCTGTTCCAGTACAACTTGATGAAAGGGGTATTTTGGCCCAACAGTTTGACCTGTACCTACCTTGCTGTACTGGTTAGCAGTGGCCCATATTAATGCCAGGAGAGGATTGAGATGCTGCAGAGCAGGCATGTCACTGCTTAAGTAGACAACATGATGGCCCTTGTCCAACATCAAAGAATCCACCTCATCCACAATTGCACACTGGAATGTCCTCTGGCCAAATATGTCCATCCTGAGAACATGGTGTTTAAGCCAGTCTCCTGCAAACTGTTCCACAGTACCATAAACAATCTGGCTCTCATAGCACTTTTTTAAGTCTTTGTCTTCCTTGTTCATGTTACAGTCCACACTGATCTTTAAAACGTCGTAAAATTTCCTCCATTGTTTCAAATCTCTCTCTGCTAGAACAGATGAACTTGACATAATGTCGACTTTTTCTCCCCTCATGGCCCGAAAGGCTGCAAACATGGCCACGATGCAGGACTTCCCCTCTCCAGTGCCAACCTGAATAAGGCGCCCTGTTTTAGAAAGAGCCATGAGACACCAGCTCACCATCTGAGTCACCCGGGGTCTGAAGTGAGTTTTTTTTGCTGCTTGACAAAGAATCATCAAATCTTTTTTCAGGCCAGTCAGCTGTGCTCCTGAACTGTGTGACATAAGAGCTGCTTCAACTGTTGACACGACATCTTGGACTTCAGCCAACAGCTCTTCATTAACTTGGTTCAATTCTCCATCTCGGATTTCTCCAATAATCTCATCCAGTGTTTTATCTCCATCGTCTGCTAAACATACCTTGAGCGCTTCATTGGTCACTGTCGTATCTCTGACCAACTCCAGAAGTGTTTTTCCTGATTTCGATCTCCATGTGGGTGTAATGTAGTTAACCTGGATGCAGTGCAGCATTTGATGCAACCATGTGAGGAGACGTGATCTGTCATTTCTATACACCGACTCAAATCGCTGTAGGAGGGCATCAAACAGGACTGAGACGTCTTCAGGGCTCCATTTAATATTTCTGACCAGTCCTTGCAGCAGCTTGAGGAGAATCTTTTCATTTTCATTTGGAGAAGATAAATTATGAGCGATGAAAAGATTTATAACCCGGCCAAAGACTCTGGGATCTGGGTTCCTTTCATCCATCCTGCAGATGTTTAGAGTCTGGATAAAAGATAAGGAAGAAATAGTTTAGAGAATTTATTTGGAAAAACTTCCATCAATGCATTCAATAAAATGGTAAAATAAGCAACAAAATTAGGGAAAATGCATAATTTACTCTTTGTACTTCTCAGAACACTCACTCAAACAATAACATACACAGCTCCACTGCATATTACTGTGTAGCCATATTTTGTTGTCATTTGCTACATGAAATACAGTAACATAAAAATACTCACTTGTTATTATGCTGTAGAAGTTGACTGGCGAGGTGTGCGTTTAGGTCCGCTTAGACAATCTGGATCCAGAGAGATGTTGTCTCCTTTTTTATTTTCGTTGATTTTGTTTCACTTTTGCTTTGTGGGCCAAAGGGTTGCCCTTGGGGATTTGTAAAGTTAGCTTACTGTAAGTGTTGTGTTGCGTTCACAGACTCCTTGAAAGGAGGTATATTTTCCACTCTGTTTAATCCATTTCCATCACATCAACATGTTAGAGTTCCCCTTATGATGCTCTTTTTAATATGTAGTTAAGACCAAAATTATTCATACTCCCAGCAGATTGAGATTTAACGTTTCCATGCATCCACTTATTTGTTTTTCAACATGGGAATGAGAGGGGCATCTTCTAAAAAAAGGAATGTAAAAGTAGCACCATTTCACTGCCATCCTTTTTCAATAATCAACAGAACAGATTTTATTGGCAGCAATTAACTATTTTTATAAGTACTGAACAGCTTTGTTTCCACCAATATTTTAATGATTTTTATTTGTTGGTGATTAGCTTCCAGTCTTTGAGGTTGAAAGACCTCTTCGCCATCCCCCCAGTCTTTAGCTCCCAGCACAGTTTCAAGTCTGGATTCTGGTTAGGCCAGTCCAAAACATCAATATTACTTCCAGTCAGAGGAAAGGTGTTAAAAATAACATCTTAAAATTAAAATACCAGTTGTATAAACTACAGTGGCGCAGTTGGTGGTACTTTTGCCTTGCAGCAAGAAGGTACTGGGTTTGAACCCTGGGCTTCTTTCTCCATGAAGTTTGCATGTTCTCCCTGTGCATGTGTGGGTTCTCTCCGAGTACTCCAGCTCCCTCCCACAGTCCAAAAACATGACTGTTAGGTTAACTGGTCTCTCTAAATTACCCTAAGGTGTGTGTGTGTGTGTGAATGTTTGTCCTGTGTTGCTCTCTGGTGAGTGTGAGGCAGGGTGTATTCCGCCTAACACTCAATGACTGCTGGATAAGAGTAAAAAGAACCGGGTACCATCTTGAAAGCTATGTTTCAATGAATATACAACAATTCCAAAGTTACAAATATTTATTTTTTGATCATATAAAATGCCAATATCTGTCAACAAGTTGTTTTAACTGCTATTGTGGTCACCCAGTTGGAGTCACTTAGAAAAACATAATTTATATTTGTTATTCATGCATCCATTCTCTATACCTTCATTTAAAGTATTGATTTATGTTCATCTTTATGTAACATTAATATGCAAAATTCTTCATTCAAATGTAACAAGAAAAACCTGTCCCCATTACAATCTTAAAAATCAGATGAAACACTTGACAGTCATATGGTTTTGCCTTTGGGTGGTCACTGACCATCAGCCCAACTAAAACAGGAACAGCAACAACAGCTTCTGTTTGAGAAAAGATGTGAAAAAGTTTCCTCACGTCACATGAGCGACCAAATGTGACAGTCATTGAGGAAGTACAGTTGAAGTCTTGATGTTCAATTTTACTTAGTGTTTATTTCATTTTGTCCCAGCTCTGCTACATGCATTAATCAGGGATAACATTATGACCACTGACAGGTTAACAAGGTAACTGCTATTATCTCTGCATGATCGTTTAATGGGTCGTATAGGTAGGTATATTATGCAGAAATTGAACATGTCCTCAAAACTGTTGTGCAAGGAGAGTAAAATTGGGGGAGATGTAAGGATGTCTGTGAGCAAGAAAGAAATTGGGCTGACTGCATTACTGGACCAGAGCATCTCCAAAACTGTAGCTTTTGTGGGGGTATCCGGCTCTGGTGGTTCATATTTGTCAAAAGTAGTCCTTAAAAGCAACAGTGGTGCACCAGCAACTGGGTCTCTGATGGTCACATGAGGAGCAGAGGCTGGCCCGTGTGGTCTGATCCAGGAGTCTCTCAAATTACTGAAGAGGCTCAATCCTGTTTCTGACCAAAAGGTGTTAGGATACAAGGTGCAATGCTGTTTCTCCTGTATACAACGGCAGTTCCAGACTAGTTGGGGTGTCCATGCTGACCCTTGTCCACGGCCTAAAGTACCAACAATGGGTATGTGAGCATCAAAACTCGACAATAGAGCAATAGAAGAAGGTGACTTGGTCTAATAATTCATATTTCCTTTAACGTCATGTGGATTTTCAAATGCAAGTACAGTGCTTACCTGGAGAACACATCACAGCAAGATGCACTATGGGAAGAAGGGAAATTGGTGGAGGTAGAATTATTCAATTCAATTCAATTCAATAAAATTTTATTTATATAGCGCCAATTCATCAAACATGTCATCTCAAGGCACTTTACAAAGTCAAATTCAATCATATTATACAGATTGGGTCATATAATACAGATTGGTCAAAAATATCCTATATAAGGGAACCAGTTGATCGCATCAAAGTCCCGACAAGCAGCATTCACTCCTGGAGAGCCACAGGGAGAGTCGTCTGCATTGTCCATGGCTTTGCAGCAATCCCTCATACTGAGCAAGTATGAAGCGACAGCGGAAAGAAAAACTCCCCATTAACGGGAAGAAAAACCTCCATCAGAACCGGGCTCAGTATGAACGGTCATCTGCCTCGACCGACTGGGGGTTACAGAAGACAGAGCAGAGACACAACAAGACAGACAAACAAGCACAGAAGCACACATTGATCCAGTAATCTGTTCTACATTAGATGGTAATAGCGGGTGATCTGTCTTCCCTGGATGATGTCTCAGATAACAGAACGCCAGAGAGAAGAGAGAGAGAAAAAAGTTAAAAGCTGAAATGACAACAGTCATTTCAATGTAATACAATGCAAAACTGGAGAACAGTAGACTGGAGAACAGTAGAAATCAGTAGAGTGAGAAAAATAGGCCCTGATGTCCTCCAGTAGCCTAAGCCTATAGCAGCATAACTATAGAGGTAGCTCAGAGTAACATGAGCCTCTCTAACTATAAGCTTTGTCAAAAACAAAAGTTTTAAGATTAGTTTTAAAAGTAGACAGGGTGTCTGCCTCACGGACCAAAACTGGGAGTTGGATCCACAGGAGAGGAGCCTGATAGCTAAAGGATCTGCCTCCCATTCTACTTTTAGAGACTCTAGGAACCACCAGCAGACTTTCCGGATACAAGCGGCCGAAATGAGTTTTCTCCGTAGTGTGTCTGGGCTCTCCCTTAGAGATAGGGTGAGGAGCTCAGTCATCCGGGGAGGACTCAGAGTAGAGCCGCTGCTCCTCCACATTGAGAGGAGCCATGTGAGGTGGCTCAGGCATCTGGTTAGGATGCCTCCTGGACGCCTCCCTGGTGAGGTGCTCCGGGCATGTCCCACCGGGAGGAGACCCAGAGGCAGACCCAGGACACGCTGCCCTGGGAACGCCTTGGGATTACCCCGGAGGAGCTGGCCCATGTGGCTGGTGAAAGGGACGTCTGGGCCTCCCTACTGAAGCTGCTACCCCCACAACCCGACCCCGGATAAGCGGAAGAGGATGGATGGATGGATGGATGGATGGATGGATGGATGGATGGATGGATGGATGGATGGATGGATGGATGGATGGATGCAAGCAATGTTCTGCTAGGAGACTTTGGGTCCTGCTGTCCAAATGAATGTTACTTATCATGTACTAAACTACGTTTCCTGCTGGCTCCAAACTCTTTCATCAGGACAATGATCCAAGCTAAAAAGCGAGTATGTTCAGCAACAGGTTTAAAGTGTTATCTTGGAGACCAAATTCACCACATCTCAATTCCATCAAGGTCAGAGTTTTAGCATTTCAAGTCATAGTTCATGGATTTCATGGAGTCAAGATTTTTCATATGGATTTGTACAGAGTCTTTGAAACTAGAACATATCTAATCCTCAGTACACTTTGTTAGCCTATAGCCAGAATCCAGTTTTAGGTTTTCGTTGGTGACAACCAGGATACTAAAACAATATAGAAAACATAAATGACTTGATAACTGCAATACTATTGCCTGGGGAACTTGGAAAACAGCTGTCCCCCATCAGCCTGTTGGGAATTTAGGTTCTGCTTCCTCAGGGGTTTTTCACATGACATAAAAGCCACAGGTCCAGAATGCTGGCAAACCAGGTCATGGCAAATTTGGTTTTCCCAGACAGGTTTCAGAGGTTTCAAAACACAGTTAGTTCTGCTTTCTTGGCAATTTGCTTATTGACAAGCAAATGATGTGTTGTTTGTTTCTTTTCTCAGAAATGAGGGAATTTACATTTATTGATACAGAAAAAGATAAAAGAAAAACACTCTCTTCTTTAGAATTAGCCAGATCTAGGCTGAAAGTAATCTGTTTATTACTTCAGACTGGAAGAAATATAGGAGTGGCCCAGCCAGTCTCATAGAAAATCTGATAGAAAATCTATTCAGGGATTTAAAGAGCAGGGTGATGGGAAGCAGTTCAAGCTTAAAGACTTAGACAATCTGGAACCAGAGAGTCCAAACGGAATACCATTTTTCATGGCTACAACCATGAACCATTGTACAACCATATAAAGATGGATGCAGCTAGGTATGAATACAAATAGATACTCTGGAGCAGCTTTAGGCCCTCTACTGCACCTTGTAAAGAACTAAATGTTTTTAGATAGAATAGTAGTAAAAAAAAAAAAACAACAACAACTCACCCCTAGGAATGGTTTTTCAGTTTTCATACCATATTTGGGTAGAATTTCCTCAACAGAATGTTTTGATACAGGGAATAGTTTTCTTTTTTAGTCATTTCTGTTCCCCTGGCGGCAAACTACCTGTTTTTATTGTTAATTTTCCATAAATCTAGAACTTTTGTTTCAACGCTTACATCTTGAAATTAGATATGAAATTGTTGGAAGTAGGACAGGGGAAAATAAGCTCTGGGTTGTACAGGTTGTTGTCATCTATTCTGCTGTTTTTAAACAGCTACTGCCACCTGCTGGATAATGAGAATCAGTAAAGGCAAGGCCATCTTTGAAAGATACAAACAATGAGTTATGCAGGGCAAATACCTCACAACAATGCTCTTTGACAAATCACCTAGGAATTATTCTGGAGCAGAACGGCCAGCAAAAGAAAAACCTCCATTGCATTGGAAATTCCTCAACAGCATGACAAACAGGGGAGCCTTTACGATCATGCAGCGTTGGCTGGAGGAATGTTCCCAGATACCACCAAAGGTAAATACCAAACAATAACCTAATTTTCTGCTATTTCTTTGAAAATGCCATGCCCTTCTCCAGATGCTTTTACATCTGTCCCATGAGCTCAGAGGGAACCTGCTCTCATCTGGGAAAAGAACAGGGCCATAGTGTCAAACCTGCCAATTCCAGTGATCTCTGGCAAATAGCAGTTGTGCTCCATGATGTGGGCAGTGAGCAAAGGACTACTAAAGGATGTCTGGTCACCCTCTTGAAGTCTGTTTCTAAGGATTCTGGCAGAGACATTCACACCAGTGGCCCACTGGAGATAGCTTTGTAGGGCTGTGGCAGTAGTCATCCTGTTCCTCAATGCATAACAGAGCAAACACAGGTCCTGTTGTTGGGTTAATGACCACTGACGGCCCTCTCCAGCTCTCCTAGAGTAACTGCCTGTTTCCTAGAAACTCCTCCATGCTCTTGAGACTGTGCTGAGAGATACAGTAAACCTTCTGGCACTGCACATGTTGTCCTATCCTGGAGGATTTGGACTGCCTGTGCAACCTCTGTAGGCTCCAATTGTCGCTTCATGGTACCAATAATGACACTGATCCTGGTCAAGTGCAAAACTACTAAAAGCCAATAAGGAAGGGAAAATGTCTGTGTCCTCCTCCTGTAAACCATTCCTGTTTTGGATGGATGTTAATCTGGATGGCATTAATTTGGCCTCTGTTAATAAGGTAAAAAACCTTGGTGTTATTTTTGACCAAGGTAAGCCATTTGAATCCCATATTAAACAGGCTTTCTTTTTTCCCTGTGAAATATTGCCAAAATTAAAAATATTCTTTCCAGGAGAGATGCTAAAAGTCCATGCGTTTGTTATTTCAAGGCTGGACTATTGTAATTCTTTACTATCAGGAAGTCCACAAAATGCAGTTCAAAACCTTCAGCTGATCCAAAAAGCTGCAGCAAGAGATCTGATGAAAATTAACAATAAAGTTAATATTTCTTAATAATAAAGTCCCATTATACGTCAGAGTTCTGATTACCCGGTATGTTCCTAACACATCACTTCACTCTCAGACTACAGGTCTATTGGTGGTTTCTAGAGTCTCTAAAAGTAGAATGGAGGCAGATCCTTTAGTTATCAGGCTCCTCTCCTGTGGAACAAACTCACAGTTTTACTCCGTGAGGCAGACACCCCGTCTACTTTTAAGACTAGGTCGGAATTCTAAACAATAACTGACTTCCTAGAGTTATTGAAGTTCCAGCACTTTTATTGAGAAACAGAGCAGAGATCACATAGATGGAAAGTAATCACACCCCACAGTCCCGCTGCAGTCTGTGTCTGTTTGTTTCTGCCCCTCCTCGCTTTCGGCTCTCCCTAATACTCGATAGTGGCCTTGGCGTGAGACAAAACAGAGACAGTCTATCCTAGACAATCATCATCCCGCACAGTAGCTACGCAGCATTTGGCCTTGCAATCAGCAGGCCTGTGCTCACATGTCCGAGTGGCATGAGGCCATAGTGACTTCAGAATAACATTCACCTAACATTCCACCCTTTTGATCACAGAGATAAAACATTATCTCTGTGATCAAAAGGGTGTGCCACTCAAAAGGGTGTGCCACTCGGACATGTGAGCACAGGCCTGCTGATTGACATCACATATTCATGTGATGGGTCATCTTGTTTTATGAGTGATCACAGAGATAATGTTTTATCTCTGTGATCACTCATAAAACAAGATGACCCATCACATGAATATGTGAACGAAACACAAAGGAACCATTTCAGTAAAATCATAATGTGGGACCCCAAAAGGCTCCCGTGTTATGACCTATCTCTGTAGTTATGCTGCTATAGGTTTAGGCTGCTGGAGGACATTAAGATCTATTTGCCTCACTTCTGAGTTATCCTATTGTTCTTCAATTTGCATGGCTAGTTGTTATTTCAACTTTCAAACTTCTCTCTGTCTTTTTTCTCTTCATAGTAAATAGAACTGGTCTGGCATTCTGTTAGCTGGCCAAGGGGGCAGATTATCTGCTATTACCATATAACATAGAAAGGATAACTGGATCAATGTGTGCTTCTGAGGCTTTTTGTGTCTGCTCTATCTTCTCAAACCCCCAGTCAATCGCAGCAGATGGCTGCTCACACTAATACCCCTTTTTAACCGTGCCGAGACCAGATCGAGCTCGGTAACCGAGATAACTATCGAGTGTAAATGGAACGCAAACTGAACTGAACCGAGCCAGATACAACCGGACCGTGCTAAATGCAGACCAGTTCCAGGGGTGGGTTCGGCCCGGTTTTTTTTCTGGCCCGGTTCACAGATAACAAAGAGCGCATGAGCAGACCGCGTCATCTCCTTACAGCCTGTGCTGTCTGAATACAGTCATACAGAAACTTTGTGAATTTACATAAGGCACCACACTAGTTGTCAAAACATATAATATATGTATATATATATATATATATATATATATATATATATACAGTGGCTACATGAGCTGTGTTTGTGATCACTCTGGCTATTTTTTTTTATGTTATCTAACATTACTGATATATACATTAACATCCTTCTCACTCCCCCCTGTTCTGAAATAAAACTGCATTTACTGTTAGTTTTGTTACAGAAACATCAATGAAAAATAATAAAGAGTTGTCAGGGACAGTTCATTCATCCGCAAATGCTAACCTTTCTAATCTTTCTTAAAGTTGGACAAACTGTTCTTCAGCTTCCTGAGTCCAAATCTAAATATTATCGAATTTTATCATACCTTGTATCTTCACGAGGTCTCTCAAAGGTTGCGTGAGATCAACGTACCCAGAATGTAGTTGTGACAGCAGCCATTTAGTCCCAAAACGACAACATGTCATTTACGCGCTGTAGTTTGGGTTTGTTAGAATGCTTTGCTTGTTGCTGGAGGACACATTGGTTGTTCCTGCAGAAATAACACAGCCCAGGAAAGACACCTTTTTCCTGGCAAATTGCAATTTTATATTTACTGACCTTAAATGTAACTGGAGCACATGAAATTAATCCCACCTCCGTGGAATTTTGATGGGTGAGTATACTTCTGCTTAATGATGATCCATACATTCCCCTAATTCCTTTTTTCCTGGGGCTCAGCATGGAGAGAAAGAGAAATATGAGAAATCGTTTCATCTGACATCATATATCGTTATAAATTGATCAGCAGAAGCAGCTGCCAAATGCTCAGGTGCCATATACATATTCCTAGAAATGACTGTCTGTGTTTTACCTTAAAGACTCTTGATACCAGTCTGTGTGGTTCCTGTCGTAGAGCAGAGTGACATGTAGCAGGTCAGGTGCGTACGAATAGGAACTTAGACTTTGCTTCCATAGCTGGAACACTGAGAGAACACCGGTTGTATCAGGCTCTGTTCACAGTCCCCCATAGATGTCGGCAGACTCCTACCCCACGGGTCACAACGGCAGACACTGTTTCTTCTCTGAATATCACATTCAGTGACAAAGTCTTAGTCCACAACCCAGAGGCTGATAGTTGTTTGGAAATGTGTGGCTTCAGTGTCCACTAAAAGTTCATGCAGTCATTTCCACTGACAGCACATGCTGCTCGGGTCCTCCTCAGGGGTGTGTAAATATTGTCCATAAGAAGAGTTATCCCCTTGCTGGGGTACTACCTTATAGAGGTGAGGTCATGTTAGGATTTGGTGGCACCATGCCAGGCTGACCTGCCGGTGGGGTGAAACAACCCACAGTCACGTGTCCGATGTCCAGGACAACCACAGTTGTATGTCGATGGGTGCTCTAACAGGTGCGCTATATTACACTCGGTTCTCCGTTCCATCTTTTTACGCAACGCTGACCACCAAACAGCCATCTGCTTCCACGTCCAGGACCCACAGACCTGTAATTATATAAAGAATAGAGAGAAGGAGGCAAGCTTTCTGTTTTGCTCCCCGTATTTGCAAATTAAATAACTGATCTTGTAATCCTTTTTTTTTTTTTTTACTTTTATTTTCTCTTCCTCTCCCCATCCCGAGTCACATTGAAAAATGATGTACCAAATGTTTTTTCCAGCGAGCATATTCACAATCAGGCATATCAGGATTTAGTTTCATCAGCTGTGATACTGAAGAGGATACACCTTTTAACACTATTTCTCTAAATAATTCACTGCTGTTGTGGGTCCCAGTCAAATTTAGGAACCACTGCAGGGGTGGAAAAGGGAAAATGCTGTTTAACTGCATCTTCCAAGTAAGAAATTATTAAAGACAATAAAGTTTAATCTGGCATGTGGAACATTCAAGCATCATTTTCAATATCAACTGCAGCAGAAGCGGGCACACAACGTCCTAAAATGCCTCTGAAATCACCCAGGGCCAGTGTTGTGCCGCTAGTCAAATTATCTAATCCAGTCAGCCACAATCTACTTCCAGCTGCAATGCTAGGAATTTTATTCACCAGGGATTGTATATCACCTAAGGAATAAGGAACATACTTCTCTGCTCCTAAATTATTTTGTAACAAGAGCATCTGCACTTTAGTGGGACTTCAAAAACGTGTCTACATAGAATAAGTACTTTGGGGTCTGTCCTTTAATTTTCTCCTAATACTTTCCGTTCCTGCTGATTCCTGCCATTTTGCAAATTTTAACTTCTGTAGTAAAACAATTCAAACCAGTAACATTTGTCATAAATTCTTAAACATCAGCAACTCCATCTGAGGATAACTCCAAAACTGATGTATGACTAGACGTAGGGCTGATAAAATCTATCAAATCAACCGGGTTGTACTTTTACCAAACATCTTTAAGCTCCATTTTAACTTTTAACTTTTGGTTCTGCTGACTGGTGATTCCTAGACCTACAATTAGCAGAAGTTGTTAGTGGGCTAATTCCTGCTTTCTTTTGATCAACCAGATTTAAGTCTAGTGTATTATATCTAAACTAGGACTGTCAATCGATTAAACGTTTTAATCGCAATTAATCGCTTATGTTATCTTTTTATTTCTGAAAGTGTAAAAGCTCATTTGGGCATTTTAATATGCAATTTTGCAATAAATGACACTAGTTAAAATTATGCTTGTACAAAAATTTATTTTTTTATTTTTTAGGCACTTTTCAGAATTGGAATGACAACATCCTGGTGCCATAAAATGATAAACTCTAGCCAATAATTGTCATGTTTTTGTGATGAACCCGAACACAACCACACACATAGAGTTCTGTTTTGTGAGTTTATTGAAGAAGATGATTTGTAGATGATGAAGACCAGAGTTCAGACCAGACGGGAGCAGGAGGCAGTTAGTGGCAGGAGTAGGCAAGCTGGACGGAGCCAGAGCATGGAGGCAGCAGGACCAGCAGCACGGCAGAATGGAGACTTGAGAACCAGGACTGGACCAGCAGGATTAAGCAGCACGACTAGGTGAATACTTGCAGGACCGGAGTGAGATCGGAACCAGAACCACAGCAGGCGAGCGGAAATGAAGGGAACTCGGGCTGGACAAGAACAGGTGAGGTGAGCAGTCATGAGCAGATGAGAGCAGAAACCAACAGAACAAACCGACAGGGGAGGACTGAATGCAGGGAGCTAAAATAGGGAGGCTGACAGGTGTGCTGAGTGCTGGCTGATTAGTGACTGACAGGTGTAGATGATTACTGAGGTGGAGAGGAGACTGAGGTATATGGAAGGTGAAAAGTGGCCTGAAATGTGCATGGTGCAGCAGACAAAGCTGCACCATGACAATAATGAGCTAAATCACAAATCATAACGCCCTGGGGTCCGTTCTTCGTACGTCGCTAACTCAGTTAGCAGGATTTCATTGTTGACGATTTGGCATGATCTTGGATCGTTTGGTTCTTCGAAAGACATCCTGCACTTGTTGTCATAGCAACATGTGCGCCAGTTTAAGCCTGCTCGAGAGCAGGCTTATTTCATGTAAACAAGATTAGATCACGGCTGTATAAGCGGAGGAGATGGGAAGTCTGCCGTAGCCATGTCCATTTTTACGACTGCAACCTGTTGCGGAAGGTGCAAGAATAATTTGCAGAGTTTTTTCGAATTAATCGCGTATTGCGCAATAGACAGGATCCTTTAGCGCAGCGCGACAGTGTAATTGTAGAGAGATTTTCTTGGTGGCTGTTATAAACAAACACATCATTTAACGGTGGCTTTTAAAGAGGAAAAAGTGGTGTTGGAGCCATAAATCTAAAATATTTAAGTTATTTGTATGATGGTTTGCTTTTTATTTTTATCCTATTCAGTAAGAAGATTTGTTCGGGCCATTTTATTGTGAAGTTTAGTTTACTTTGAAAGGCTTGCTTCCTGTCCAGCCGTATATTGGATTAGAAAAAACTATGGATGGATTATCTAGCCACGGAGCAATACAGTTTTACCGTGTAAACTGTGGATGACTTGGAAAAGGAAAATGTTCATTTTTTATGGATAAAGATTTTTTTTTTGTTAAAATTCCCAGTTTGCACATGTCCTTTACTTCCCGTGTCTAAGGAATGACACTGAAATTTGGATCTCTTGACATAACAAGTGCCTTTTTAAAATAAAGTATAATATTAAAGGCTACCATTTTGTAGAATATTCTTGTATTTCACTTTTACTTGTCCCCATGTTCTAGTCCCGTGGAGGCTCTGACATAAAAGAACAAAGTAAATATGAGATTATTAAAATGCAAAAATTCATACTGTAGAATGTGATAGAAACATCTATCATGGACAGTATTTACGCATTAATTTGTCCGCTGCTTTTTGCCAGCCCTCTCTCCTGGCTTTAACAGATTTTGAGGTGTTTTAATTAATGACTCAAATTCGGCATAACCTTCCATTAAAAGCTCTTGTTCTGCTTGGGAGAAAAACTGTGGGCGTTCTTTGGCCATGCTGAACAGCCAATAGCAGCGTTGCTGATCAATGTTTCTACTATCGATACATTTCCCCTTTTAAACAAACGCATGAACGCGCCGTTGTCTCAGATAACTCAATCCAGCCATACTGATCGTAAACAGCAGGTGTGTTCGAAGAACCCAATTAGCCGGATCATGATTAGCCGGATGAAATCATCTTGGATGTGTCATTTGATCTTGGATGTTTTAAGCAACGTACGAAGAACGGACCCCTGATGTTTACACAATGTATAAACAAATGTGTAAAAAAATAAATATTTCATGCTGAAATATTGTTTAACTCCTAAACAAAGATATAAATGGTATTAAGCATTTACATATACATTAATACATTTTACTTGTAGATAAAATCACAAGTTTTATTACTAATTTCTTCACTCTCTCTCTTACACATATAATCCTGAGCGGTCCCTTAGTTTGTAAAATACAGAGACATAAAGTCTGTCCCTAGAGGGGTGGGCTGCACACTGAGCAGCAGGCGGGACATACCAACTACCAGAGACCAATCCTTGGCTGTTTTCAGCGAGGTTGGCGCTGTAGATGGAATAACAGATGACGTACATGGTTGGTGGGCGTTTCTAATAATGTGTTGTTCCTGGGGATGTAACCAGGAACTAATTATACAGTAAACTCTCCGCACCAAAATGTCCGTGGGTGGAGATCTGTCCTGCGGTGCAGTTCTGTTCTGTTCTTTTTTTTTTTCTCATGTCTCAAACAAATGTTTAATTCTCTGCCAAAAATCCAGCAACTTTCCCCAACTTCTAACCTCTCTCTTACTCTTAACATACTGTTTTACTAAACATTTACTCAAAGCTCACTGTAACCCAACCGTTTTTCCAACAATGTAACTGCCTTGACCACCTTTGCACTTAGAACGCGTTCCTGCGCAACAAAAGCCATAAATACATCGATCTGTCCTCCCAACGATTTCCATGCTGCACAATCCTATTGATTTTCGCGAATATCCTGATCAAATGCTCCCTCCATGATGAACACTTTTACTTGTTCCTCAAGAGTAAACTCAACTCCACACAGTAACTTTCCACCGTAAATCTCTTATGCTCCAACGCTATTCTCAGCTCTGTCATACGCACAAATCTATACACACAGACTTACACACAAAGACCAATTCGCACACACACACTCACTCTCTCCGCGGATTCAAGCAGTCTCTCCTTTACTCATTCAAACACCATGATCCCATTTTAACCGACACAATATGTTGGACAAGATATGACAAAGACAACATATCAGACAGACAGCTTGCGCGCAAAGAGTCTTCTGCGACACCTTTTTTTTCTACGGAACCTTTAAATATCTCCTTGTCTAACCGCCGTGTTTCCAAAAACTCCCAAATTGTTTATCTGCGATCCCTTTTAAATCGATTCATTTATTAACAATAGCTTCCTGGAATTTTAGCTATTTTTTGTTTATTAAATCACCCCTTAGACCTGCATTGTATTCCTGTGATTAAGCGCAGTGTTTTGCCATGGTCTTATAATTCAATAAAATGCCAGTTTTTAATCCCTTTTTTTATTATAATCTAATAAACTGCCAATTTGTACCTTTTTTACCCCATTTTTCTGCTATTTTTTAACAAGTACTGGGTATCT
The DNA here is from genome assembly GCA_037039145.1 of Fundulus diaphanus. Classification (NCBI taxonomy): domain Eukaryota; kingdom Metazoa; phylum Chordata; class Actinopteri; order Cyprinodontiformes; family Fundulidae; genus Fundulus; species Fundulus diaphanus. The sequence goes on along the minus strand of CM073131.1, from coordinate 13,422,976 downwards.
GTAAAGCCTGCTTTTTTGGATTTCCATTTGTTTTATGAATTATGGCTCCTTGGAGTTTGGCTATTTTTTGTGAATTTAATCGCCCCTCGAACCCTCATTCTTTTACCCATGTAGCTAAATGTTTTATTTTATCAGGGTCCTGCTGCAACTAAATTCCAGTCCTTACTCTGGAGCTGTTTCAATGTTTTACTTTGTCCCTTTCCTATTTTTATAAATTTGGTCCAGTCCTGTAACACATAGGGTGTTCTATCCACCTTATTTTTGAACGCGGAAGTAACATTGGGTCCAACTTCCGTTTTTTTGTGCGGCACTTCCGTTTCAGCACTTCCCTATGCAAACTATCGGTAGTTTAACAGATTTAGTAAACAATGTCGTGGCAACATTTTCCGAATTCGCTAAGCGATCAGAGTGGCAGGTCAGTGCTACACCCTTAAACTATTCGTGAGTGGGAGGATGATATGAAAAGGTGGCCTCATATTACGTATGAGGACATTTTTAACTATTTTGTATTGTCACTCGGTGCGGATGGATCTACGATGCGCAACTACAAGAGTACAGAGGCGTATCAGTACCTCCACAGCGGAAAAGTTGGCAAGGTGTTAATCAGTAACAACATCAACAATCTGATATTCCTGAAGGCTGATGTCCACCCAAGCCAAAGCAAATCCGATGCTCATTCGGCATGGATCCTGACCACATCAACCGGTACTGTTGAGACGGCCGGGTGCTCCTGTGTTGCGGGTCAGGGGAAATGGTTCCCGTGGGTACTATCTTCAAGTCCAACTTGGCATGTTTTGCACACAGCTTGAGAAATGCAAGCTACTTATGTGGGCTCCATCAGAGAAAATTGTTATTGATGTCCCATTTGATTTGGAAAATTGTTTACAAGTTCTACCTAAACGTAAGTCATTCTATTTTACTCAGATGCTGCCAAGGATTGTAGATGAGTTTCTGACAGGCAGACTGACACTGTGCAAAAAATATGAAAATCTATGTAAATAAATTGAGGTTCAAATCTGTAACCTGCAGTATGAGCGTGCCACACCAACTTTCCTGTTTCTGTGCTATGTGATGTTACCCAACTGTTAACTGTTCCGCTGACCCTTTGTTAGGCCAGTTCCTTGGTGTTTTTATTTTTATAACAGAATAATTTGTTTATAATAATTAATATATTTCCATAAGTGAAATGTCTAAATTTAGTCATGTATTGCCATTTTAACGTGAATTGTAATCACATTTAATGCAAATAAATGTTTTGAAATAATAAAATAGATTTGTAAAATACTGCATCTTCTTGCTTGTTTATGCACATAAGATACACTACAGTTCTTTTCATCTGGTTAAGACAACATCCACCTGATCAAAATAACAAAGCACAAATTTCATTGGCAATTAAACTGGACTGAACAATTTATTAATACAGATTTTAGTTGGACACATGTTTTTTGTATCTGTAAAAGTTTAAATGTCTAACAATAATCGTAAACACATTTTTGTGTATTATAATTCATCAGTAGTGCACAATACATATCTGGAAAAATAACACATTAAAGAAAATTATACACACACACATATATACATACATATATATATATATATATATATATATATATATATATATATATATATATATATATATATATATATATATATATATATATATATATATATACACACACACACACACGGGAAGGCACAATCAAGGCACTGCAAACTGTCAAATAACTATATACAAGTATTAAGTTTCAGTGGAAATCAGGATCTTTTTTGTATAACCAAAACCTGCACGCTCAATCAGCATCCTCGTGAATGATTTCACCCTGCATGTTTACAAGGGCCAGATTCTCAGGATTTTGTCCATTTTGTGTGCTAAGTTGATTGGTACTGTCTGGGAGATAATTTTGAAAACTTTCAGCCTCCGGATGACTCTTTCTACATGTATGCGGACATTTGCAATCCTTCTTGTGGCAGTTACATCCTCATCAGACAACTGTCCTTCTTTACGAGTGAATGCAGGTAGAACAAGGTTAACTTTTTTCTCAAACAGCAAATCTCTGATGGGAAAACCTCTGTCTGCCATCACTTCATCACCAGGACGAAGATACTCCAAGAAGCCAGACTCCTGAGTGATGAACTTGTCACTACACCTACCTCCATAAACAGGAGAAATGAACATTACAAGTCCACAAGGGGCAATAGCAACTAAATACTTAATAGTATTACTTGAATAATAATGGCTGTATGACTCCCCTCTGGAGTCAAGATTGTGTGGTTTCTGCAGGGTGGTTCCAGTGCAGTCAATGATGCAAGTGGTGTTGGGGAACGTCTCCCGGAAGCACTGAGGCATTGTGCTTCGGATTGTCTCCCGTGGCAGCCAAGGAATGTAGATCCTCATGTTCTCCTCCATTGTGTCGATCCAGTAGGAGAGGATCCGGCTCACTAACCCCTGGGATACATCAAAACGTTCCGCAAGATCACCCTGGAGAAGATTTAACTTAAGTTTCATCGTGGTCATCAATATTTGATCCATTACGTGCATCTTAAAATTTACTTTATAGAACTGTTCCAGATATTTAACATGATCAAAAAAAGGCACAGAGAGAAAGGCCTGTGTACAATACACAGCTAGTGTCATTCTTCAGGATGCCATGGGCAAGACGTTCTTCTCCACCACATTGTGTTTCTCTGTTGCATACATCCTTCTTTTCTCCTATGTAGGTGTGATCTATCAGTGCCTGAACCTCCCACTGAGTGTCAGCATCTTTATGCGTAGGTGACTCTGACGGTGGAGCGGTCTGGTCAGCCTCTACATCACATTGGCTGTCATCTGTCAAACACAAAACCACATAAGGCCACAATCAGTTTAGCAAACATAAAACATATAAAGAATATTTATATGTCAGCGCTCATTCAAATAATCTTATGGCATGCATTCCTTCCAACATTTATAAACACCCTGTGCTAATATCTGTGGTGCCATTTGTACAGTTACACAGTCAAAAAGTAAAAATATTTTAGGATTTATAGCCCATATTAATAATAATAACAATGATAATTATGATGATGAATATTATTGTTATTGTTGTCGTTATATTAATTATTTAAATTTTCTTAGTAAAATATGTATTCAGTTTGCCAACTTAACATTTTTCAAACTAAATAATTAGCTCCAGATTACATATATCGTTTACAAACTAAATGTTTTGTTTAGAGCTAAATATATAGCTTGCTATCTAATTTAACTTTTATTTATTTAACTTGGACTATGACATTTATAAATATATAAATTACATCACAATATGAAAAAAAAAAAAAACAATTTTCATCTCTTGACAGGCTAAATAACCCAAAATATTGCTGTAAATTTTTGTGTAACTTTACAGACGGCACTCCATACAAGCAGGGATTGAAAATATAAAGATAGACATAATAAATATACAGAGAGAACGAACTTAAACGCTGGTTTCATGTGAGAGCATATACGTAAACAAGAGGGACATAAACTGAGAACTAGTGTTAACAACAGCAATCAAACATGCTGAAGCTTACCTGTGTCTGCTCTCCTCTTGAGGCGTCTCCTAGGAGTTTTTAATGGAAGTTCGTAACCCAGCCACTTTTCTAGTATCGGGTGGTCTGCTGTAGGTCTCTTGTTCGACGAAATGAAAAGAACACACAGTCGCTTCGGTGGTTTCTTCAAATTCAAAGCTTTTAACCAGAGACGATAAGATTCTTCATTCTTCGGCTGGGGGTGCAAGTCGTAGGGCACATCACATCCACATTTAGCTCTCGTATGCGGCCGATGAATAAAACACTTCTCCGCCATGTAAACCTCTCTTTTATACCAATTATTGTGACAACCTCTAACGGCACAAATTCTTTCAAATTAATCGTAATTATGACTTCCTCCTCGAAGTCATAATTACGATTAATTTGATACGAGGTAGGTGCATGTGTCGCTTTTCAGCAAGCTATCCAGTGACAGGAAGTGAGCGGCCGAAAGTCTCGCACAAAAAAACGTCAACTCGCTGGCTCTGTATTTCCGTCAAAAATAAGGTGGATAGGCTGGGATATTTACACCATGGGGTAACAATAAAAATACCTGTTGTGGTAATTCTCACTTCAACTCTTTCGAGTGGAGAATTCATGCTTACAGCAGCCACAAGTGGCTTGTTACTTACAATCCCACTGTTTTTAAATGAAAAGAAAATACCTAGTGGTATTTAATTTTCCAGTCATACACACAAGCACACACAATTTACACGGCCATTATGGATGCCCTTGGAAAAGGATCTGAATGCAGTGGCCACTGTCTTTTACCCGGTTCACCTCACCCACAGGAATCCTCCGGTATATTGGGATCCGGCTCGAAGGACCAATTAAATGTCAGGTTCAAACACCTAAAACATTCATGCTTGCCTTCTGTTTTAGTAGGGACATGATCGGCCCAGTGTCGTAAGATTCTGATGAAAGAAAGTTTGTGCTCCAGTGGGAGGTGTGAGTCAAAAAGAAGATATTGGTCTGTGTGTGTGGGTTTCCTATATACTTCAATGTTGAGGTTTGCATCTCCTTCCATGTTCACCAAACAGTCGAGAAAAGGTAGCTTGTTGTCGTTGGCATCCTCTCTGGTAAACTTGATGTTGTTGTCCACTGAGTTGGTGTGTCTTGTGAAAGCTTCCACTTCTTTTAACTGGATTTTGACAAATGTGTCGTCCACATATCTAAACCAGTGGCTTGGTGGTGTTCCTCTGAAGGTTCCCAAAGCTTTCTTTTCCATTTCTTCCATGTAAAGATTGGCTACAATTGGTGACACTGGAGATCCCATGGCACAACCATGCTTCTGTCTGTAAAAATGATCACTGAACTTGAAATACGTTGTTGACAGACAAAGGTCCAGTAGGGTACAGATCTGGTCCGGAGTGAAATTAGTCCTGTTACTTAAGTCCCTGTCTTGATGAAGACGTTTCCTGACTGTTTCTACTGCCTCTGATGTAGGTATGCAAGTGAAAAGTGAAGTGACATCGAAAGACACCAGAGTTTCTCCTGGCGCCATCTTTAAATGTTTGACTTTGTTTGCAAAGTCTTTGGAGTTTTCTATGTAATGTGGTGTGTTCCCCACCAGGGGGGCTAAAATACTAGCAAGCTGTTTAGCAATGTTATATGTTACTGAGTTAATGCTGCTGACAATGGGTCTGAGTAGTGTTCCTTCCTTGTGAATTTTTGGGAGTCCATATAAGCATGGAATGTCTTATATGTCTACTGTCTTGAAGTATATAGGAAACCTACTCACACAGACCAATATCTTCTTTTTTACTCACACCACCCACTGGAGCACAAACTTTCTGTCATCAGAACCTTACGACACCGGGCCGATCATGTCCCTACTAAAACAAAGCACAAAGAACAGAAACACATCAAAGATGCCCTCCAAACCTGTGGGTAGCCTAACTGGGCCTTTGTGAAATCAGCAAGAAAATCCAAAAGACCATAATGGTGAGACGAATAAACGCAAAAACATTGTCATCCCATATGTTGCTGGAGTCTCTGAAAAACTCAAGAGGATTTTCTCCAAACACAAAATCCCAGTACATATCAAACCAAACAGGACCCTCAGACAGAAGCTGGTGCATCCCAAGGACAAAACCCCCAAACCTAAGATGAGCGGAGTGGTGTATGCAGTTCAGTGCAGTGAGGAATGTTCTGATCTTTATATTGGAGAAACCAAACAACCTCTCCACAGACGCATGGCTCAACACAGGAGAGCTACCTCCTCAGGACAAGACTCTGCTGTCCACCTACACCTTAAGGACAAAGGACACTCTTTTGAGGACCAAAATGTTCACATTTTGGACAAAGAAGACAGATGGTTTGAAAGGGGTGTGAAGGAAGCCATCTAAGTTAAGAGAGAAAAACCAACCTTAAACAGAGGAGGGGGGCCTTAGGTTCCAACTCTCAAAAACTTATAATACAGCTATAGGATTAATTCCGGCCAATCATCACCTCAATTCTCACCCTCATGCAGGTGATCAAAACATCGTTCCTGTAAATCAGGCCAATAACGACCCTAACGACTCCCCGTTACAGAGGAGTGGACCAGTTTCGGTTCAATATGCTTTAACGACTTTAACAACCGCCCATTACTAAGGGGGTGGACCTGTTTCTGTTGAATTTGCATGTTATCTAAGCCATTACAAGGCCTTTTTGGGCAGTAGTATAAAGCTTGATACTCCACATTACTCCAGACTTTTTGAATTGAGAAAGCTTCCTGGATAGGAAGCAAAACGTCTTCAAACTACGGAAAACAAGTCCAGTTGCTTTTGTCAGGGTTCTCTGTGTTGTCCTGCTCTAACTCTGCTCCTCAGGTGTGTCTAGTTGGCTGAGGGGGCGTGGTCCACACCTGCAGCTTGTTACAGGCGGCTTCCTCTGGCTTCTTAAGCAGAGCTCTGACAGATGGAAGACGCCAGAGCCTTAAACCAGTCGTGGTACGACGTGGCCTCTGACCAAGCTCTTGGAAACCTGCTCGTGAGTTTTTTCCTACATTCAACTTCAACTTTGACTAATTCGCGTCTCCTGTTTTAGTCATAGTTATGGTTAGTGATGGTGAGATGAAGCCTCATGAGGCATTGAACCACTTGAGCCAACTGGTTCGAGAAAGGGTTCATTTCTTGAAGCTTCATGTGCACACGACACCACCTACTGGCCAGGTGTATAATCACAGCCAGCTGTATCTTAACACGTGTGATGCATTGAATTTTTGTCTATTATGGCTCTTGGGAATGACTTCACAAAAGGTGTAGGACGAAATAATTTGTCTACATAAATTTTGTATACACATGTGTATAATAAAACATTGTTTGAATGTATTGTCTGTGTGTAATTATTCCCTAAATAGTAGTGACATGATATGGCGTGGTGTGTAATAATGTTTTTCTGTGACTCTAGAAAAAATGGCATGGGCTTAATCAGGCAGAGGGCAATGAAAGTGCTTGTGGAACTAGGCAGGGGGTAGTGAACAGGCTGATGCTTGTGTAACTTGGATGATTTCGTGCATTTTTATTAAGAAACAGTTTTTGGTTTCAAATGATTTCTCTTTTTTGACACTACTTCTCCAGCCTTTGAAAAGACACGCTCACATGGCACAGATGATGCCGGGGTGCATAAATAAATAAGTGCAAGTATGTACAGATTGGGGTACTGTGACCAATTATTAGCCCAGTACTATACGGTCCCACATTTTCCCCTCAGCAGCAACACTGAAGCACACAGAGGTTCCTGCTGCGTCTTTACGCACGATCCAGCTGCTGATGTCTCCTCTCTTTTCAGCTCAATGCAATTCTAGACAGTAACAGTTTATAACCTATATCACCTTTCACAGCAACAGGTTTCTCATCTCAGTCGACCAGACAAATCTCTATTGCTCTCCTCAGTGCGCTCTGGGCGGTGAGGTGGGAGGATTTTACCCGATGGTGCGCTGCGTGCGAGGGATAAACAGGGTGGAAATGCATAAATAAAAACTGTAAAGGGCTCCTATACAGTGATCATAGGAGCTGACTGGTCTGAGATCAACCTCCTGATGTTACAAGTTCTTTAAAATTACTCTTAAAAGTGCGCACCCAAATTACAAGTAACGTAATTTTGCGCACCTGAATTAAAGCGCAAGGCAGCAGCGCACCGAAGCGCCACGGTTCTGTTTTGTTTAAAACAAAAGATCATGAAACTCAGCCATAACTCTCCTAGTGACTTTAATTGGCACACTTTGCTACGGGTGTGAGGACATTAAACGTAGTGATTCACGTTTTGAATGGTGAACGGTGATAAAAGCCCCTGGGTTCGAGGGAGAGGAGCAAGCGCTGAGGCACAGAAATACGGTGCATGTAGTTAAAAAATGCAGAATTAATAAAAAAAAACCTTATAAACAGACGTAGCGTTTTAAACTGCATCTGGTGAGCAGAACTGTTTTATGATCCAGAGTGCAGCCATCACTGGTTCTGAATGAAGGCAATATCTGGCAGCAGCTCTCTTCCCCCGCCCCCCTCCCCTCCTGCGTACGTAGTACAGGACCTTACCGGCTCACTTTCACCGCTGGTTAAGACTAAAATTATTCATAACTCTGATCGCTCTTCCTGCTGCTCTGTTAACATGAACTGCAGCAGGAATTACTGATGGCCACAAGCTGTGAAAGAAGCTGAAACATCTCAGCAGAAGGCGGAGTTTTTATCGGCCGCTGCCCAGATGGGCGTTGGGATTTTTATGCGTGAAAAATGCCATGTTTGCGTGTGACCGTGTGAAGTCAGTGACGGTCAATGCTTGATAGTTGAGAGCACTGATCTCCTATCTATCTATCTCTCTCCTAAACTCTCCAAACACCAAACTAACTGTCTCAAACTAAATAACATCTATCCAAACTCTGCTATCCAAACTATCAAAACTCTATCCACTCTCTCAACTGACCGCAACTCGCCTACAACAACCCACATTTTGAATGGAGCCTGTGGGGTTTCTAAAGCTGTCAAACCCCGCGCCGAAATCTGAACCACTTCCCGAAGCAGTCACATGGTACAGCCGGGCAGCGATGCTTCGGACGTCATCGTTTTCGGCTCCTCCCCTAAATGAAGCAAGCCTCGATACGCGCATTGCGGAAACGCCCCCTCCATCACTCGACACACGCCTCGAAGCCTCGGCACATAACGTAACATCACTAGTTATGGTGCTGATAGCACTCACCCGTCTTGACGTCCCGTCCAAAGAATCTCCTCCAGAATCACAAGGCTCAGATTTTGCTCTGGCGCTCCCCCTCTTGCTCCCTGGAAGTTACTCAGCCGGGCTTGAGGTCCCTTTCCCGGATTTTGGTGGTCCTGCTTCAACTCTGGTCAATCCATCTGTCACTCAAGCCAGCGGAGGCTCGCTCCGGATCCCTCGTCAGCCGCTGCTGCCGCCCTTCCGCCTCTAGCCACCTATTCCATCTCTAGCAGGCTCACAGGGTTCCCTCGGCACTCCTTTCCCCCAGGTTAGGTCCGCCCTGGCTAATGGTAAGCAGAGCACGTTCTAACCTATTTGAGGGTTCTAGTCATCAATCTAATTATCCCGTTCTCTTGCAGTCCCTCCCGCTTCGACGTTCAGACCTCTCTGTGAAGATTCCTTGTTTCGCTCTTGTAATTTGCACATCTCTCAAATAAATTGCTTAAAACCATCCTTTGTCACCTGTTCGTATCTGCATATGGGCAAAACATCTGAAATCCATGACAGCTTTGTTTTTTACTTTTTTTGGAATGACCATGACCTGGATGACTGAGAATCTTCACCAGCAGAAGTTTGTAGAAGCACAACATGTGGTACTTGGACTGCCTAAAGTAGAACTCAAGAAAACTGCTGGAATTATTTATTACTAGTAATGAAATAACAGTGATGACCTGCACCTACAGAAACAAATTTGTGTTGTTGTTCAAATATGTTTAATGACGAATTTGAATCTTTGCTTCAAAGAGAAACTGCTGAAAAAAGAAGAGAACGGTAGTTGAGAAAATTTCAAGAACTTCCAGTACAAACCAAAGTAAACACCAGTAAGCCACTAACTTCTTCCATTTACCTCTGATGGAACCGGCATTTTCAAGAGAAAATACAACCCATCTTTGTTCTAGCCAAAAGTTTAAAACCCAGTGGGATTCGCCTGTTCATATACATAGGAACCAGGATACACTACTTGCAATTCAGGCTGATAATAATACTCATGCTTCCAAACATATGTAGAGACACGTTCACTGACAGGCTGTAAAGTGCTATGATTACAAAACAAAAAATGTCAGGAATGCAGATGAAATGCTCATTGCACCATTGCATTATGGCTTTAATCTGTCTGCTCGTTTACAGTGTGTTCATGTGTCCTCTATACTGCCGACTGTGTTTGATTTATGTTACTGCATTATGTTACCGTAATATTGTATAAGTAAGCACATCATAAGCATTGTACACTCCAGAGTCAAATTCCTCGTGTATATGTACACATACATGGCAATTAAAGCTGATTCGGATGTCTGTTTACTACGACTAATACAGTGTCATTCGCAGAGGAAGCCATATTGGATTTTGCGGTCAAAGTGGGTGAGAATCTTTAGTATCTCACCCACTTTGTATCTTTAGTATTTCATTCCAAAGCGTCTGTTGACCTTGCTGGTAATTTTGTCCGATTTTTCTGCTGTATTATTACTGTTTGAAAAAAAATGTCAGTAGGGCTGTGTTTGGAAACTTGGTATTTCACTAGAGTCACTAGAAATGCAGAATAATGTTTAGGCAAAGATTTTTGAGACAGTTCACTAAATCACCTGATATATTGTTTCCGTTGTAAGAGTTTTAACATGCATAGCTGGTCTAGATACAAATTGAAATGTTTCACATGGCAAAATCTAGTGCACGATTGTTTTTTTAACACGTCTACAAAAGCCACTGAGAGTCTGAAAGGAGCTGTAAAAACTAAAAGAAAGCCAACAGCTTCATCATCAGTCAGCACTGAGCGTCAAGATAATACACTTGGACCACTCCATCCGGTTCGGCGGGAGACGGACAACCGGTCTGTCCGCATTCAGCCGACGACTCAAAGGTGAACTCTAACGAACTGTCATTAGCCTGCAACCACGGTGAAACTGGAAATAGTCTAGGTTTACCTTTCAAAATAAGGTACTAAAACAACGTAAAAACTATTTCGGTTTTCTCATGTAGTGAAGAGACGTTAGGAAAAAGCTGAAACTTTCTTTCTTTCTTCAACGATATATTTAATTTTACTGAATATTTCATTTCAGTGTATGTGACATAATAAAGTGTACATGGTGCCCTAAACTATTTACAGTAACTTCACCAATGTGTTTCCCCTATATCGTTTTGTTTTATGTACTCAAATTAACTTGCTGGTTAAACTCTATTACTGTTTTAATCGAATCCTCTTTATTTCCATTGAAAAATCCTACGCTTTCTTTTAATTCAAATTCAACTGTACAAATAGCAATAGGCTAACCCCAACAGTGAACCCTGTTGCCCTCCACATTTAATGTACTTTAGCCAGGGACGGATTAAGGGTAGTCTGGGCCCCTGGGCAAAGAATTCGCCCAGCCCCCCCCCCCCCCCCCCCCACAAAAAAAATAAAAAAAATGTTTACAGACCATGCTATTGTGGATTGTGAATAAATTGAAGCGGTTTGTCGCTTTACGTCTTTCTGGACAATTATAGCTAGCCTGGTCGTGGCACATTAAGCCACTCGTGTCGCAACGGAGTAGCCAGAGTTCAATGAAACCTAGCAGAAATACTAGGTGCAGCTATATGCACACGATCTCAAACGATGTAAATTCAAAAATGCAAAGAGAATTAAATTGTTGAAACTAAGCGCAATCAGAAACACTGTCAATATGTTCAATGAAATTAACAACTTTCTAAGGTTTAAACGTGGGGTGTTAAAACAAAAAAACTAATAGGCTACCTGTCGCGCTTTCGCGCTGGTGATCCAATAGAACGCATCGCGTGACAGCCTGCATGTGTCACGTTTTAAAGGAGGGGAGATACATTTTGATACATTTGGAAAATTCTAATTTGCCAATTTGCTTTCATCAGGGCCCACGGCTGACTAGCAGGGCCAGCTGTGGAGCCCGCTAAAAGCACCCTAAGGGCCTGTGGTTAGTCAGAGGGCCCTGGTAGGAAGTACCCCCCCCCCCCCCCCCCCCCCCCCACCCCAACCCTCAAAGGGCCCTTGGTAGCCAAATGTCAGAGGGCACCACTCCCTCCCTGTTTTCATCAGACGCCCTATGAAATAACACTGTATTGTATCGTATATGTTGAAACAGTTTTGGTCTTGGGCCCCCCCGGGGCCCCTGGCCCCAGAGGGCCCCTGGGCGCCGGCCCCGCTGGCCCGGTCCGTAATCCATCCTTGACTTTAGCCATGACAGTTTATTGTAGAACCTTATTGCTTCTTGACAAATATTTGCTCAACCACACTAACTACATTAGTGCATTTATTAATGCAACAAACCTGGGGTATACATACTAAGTATTTTGAAGTAAAAAAATATAATTAAAAATAAAGTGGGAGAGTGAGTTCAAAAAGAATTTAATTTTGAAAATCTTTTAACAGGAAGTGGCGTTTTTGCGCTCAGCCGGCGTGCCACAGGTGCATCCAGCAGAACATCATTAAAAGAACAAAGCCGTGCGATCCCAGGGAAGGAGGTGGAGTGTTTTAAGAGGAGAAGACTTTGATTTTCTGTGGAATACCGCGCAGTTCTGGGAAAATATCCTGCCCTGTATGCTAGAGATATATTTAGTTAAATTAAGTGTTGGAGGGACATGAGAGCAGAAACAGCGGTGGTAAGTCTTTGGAAAAATTAATACGTTATATAAAAAAAGCTAAGTCATAAACATAAAAAAAATCAAAGTCTTGTTAAGGACAGCAGAAACTCCTGTGGTGTTTAATGTGTAACTATTGTGTTCTTTTTTAATTAAAAAAGGAAAATGGCGTGGAAGTGAATGAACGTGGAGGAGCAGCTTTACTGAAAAGGCAACCTGTGAGTCCTTTAAATTGCTTTTCTTGTACAAAAGAGTTATATGTAGCTATATGTGCACTGTGTGGAGTTTTTGATTCCAAGACATTAATTAATTTGTCACCGTTCTCCAAATACTGATAATCCTTAATTTAATAATTAATTTTCAGGTATATAGTTGACCCGTGGGGGATTTTTTCTCCTTACTTAAGTGATTTTTAAAAGTTTGTTTTCAAACAAGCTACCCTGCCATGGCAGCTGTTTGTAAATTCCTTCTGCTTTGTTTTCGTTTCTGTTCTATGACATCACCACCTCAAGCAAACTCAATTTAAAATAAATGTTTTGTTCAATGATAAAAGGTTTCTTCAATAAAAGGCTATAGCTGAGTTATTGAAATTGCAGCATGATGACTGTAGAGGTGGCAACTACAGATATTTTGTCTGTTTTTAGAGTTTTGTATTCTCGAGCTGAGCTCACAGTTACACATCTGAGGGTAAATACTGGCTTTTTTGCCATTTTCTTCCGTTTCAAACATTTTGCTGGTCTGAATGAGCATACTAAAAAGATTGATCTATTTGTTTATCCAAACTTTATTTATTTTTTATTCCATTGTCTAAATTCATCCATTGATCTATTTATTTGTGGATTGGTCCTATTTCCCTTCCATCTGATTGTCCAATTTTTTGATTATCTGTCCGCCAGAGAGACTCTGCATTTAAAACCTTGACTTTGCAGAAATTGTTACAATTCTTTTGGGGTTATACAATAAAGATTTGGCTTTGGACTGTCAAGTAGAGTATGGAATTCTAGACAAAAATGTACAGGGTCCCCTGGATATACATCAATGAAGTTTATTAAGTCCAATACTAACACGTGGTCTGCTGTACTTTTATTCTTTTTACTAAACGTTTCACTTCTTGCATATTACAGTTTCAGGTCTTTAGTTTTTCAGGTTCTAGTGGATCTTGTTGGACTCAGCAATTGTTTCCAAAGCAAATTTACTTTACAGTCAAGCCAGTTGAACTATGTTAGGAAATGAACGTTTAGTTATTTCAGACATCCTATGCCTCTTTGGTGTGAGAGAGATGGAGATTTATGTTGCCAACTAAGTTGAACCCTAAAACAAAGCAATAATAACAAGATTACAATAATTAAAATAAAAATGTATTGCAAAGATTTGTCTCTGCCTAGTGCTGCGACTCCACAAGATATGCTGAAAAAGTTTTAGGTGAGCCCTTTCATCATCATCACACTCCAATCAAATTAGAGCACGTTCCAAAAGGAATGGTCTACATGCAAACTTCCTTTAGTGGTTGATTTAGGGTTTTCCTTTGAAAGGACAAATTGTTATTTTTTTTTATTTTATTTTTTATTTTGAAATGACCCAAAAAAAACATTTCTGAAAAAAAGATGGAAACAGGACTATTACAAAAGCACATTTTTTCTACTTTAAATGTTTTTTGAGAAGAATTAGCAGCCAGGTAGAGACTGTTTTTTTTTTTTTTTTTTTTTTTTTTAACCATGTAGCCAAGATCATAAATGTCTCCAGTGAGATTAGAACCAGCTGTTGTAGTTTCTTTTGGGAATAATAATGACGGTCATGTCCTAACCACTTTAGGGTCTTTTTATCATGCATTGAGAAACCTTGGAAAACCACTTCAACTAGTTGTTCATGTTCTCAG